>JAOSBP010024164.1:0-10212 GCA_027563825.1 Erythroxylum mucronatum | reverse complement strand
TGAATTGAGTGAACCATCGATGATGGTTACCTCATTGAGTTCGCAAAACTCACCAAAATTGCAACGTTGTCTTTTCAAGACCGAGAGATGACTCTAGCTACTGAGAGGCTCTACTGCTGTGTAGATTGTGTTTTGGCAAGAGAAGTCATGGCTCTAAGGTCGGTCAGCTAGCAATTTTGGATGGCTTAGATAGATTTATTATATTTTCCTCTTTTATGTGGTACTTTTGTACTAGGTTTTGTTGATGTACATGTAGTAAAGGTTGAAAGACACAATGTAGACCTTCGATTTTGAGAAATGACACAAGGAAAAGTTGTCTAAAAAAAATATTATGGTTTTCTTATGATGCTTTATAAGTGAATAATGATATGATGCCATATGAAGTGAATGTAGTGATCGAACGTAGCGTACCCTTATCCTCGGGTATGTGTCGGAATGACCTTCGGGCAGCTCGGTGCGTATCTCTAGGGTAAGGGGGCGCTATATTTAGGTGGTATCAGAGCATGGTTGGCATCTATTGGGACATATAGGAATGTTAGGCATGAAATCTCTTGATAAATGCAAAAAATGATAGAAATTATTGTTTATTATAGGTCATCCACTCTAGGTGATCAAATTGATCAACCAGTTGACCAAGGATCTGTTGGAGCCAATAGAGAGTCCTCGGTGCCTCGATCTGAGGAGTTGCCTCCTAGAGTTCCAGAGAGAAGGGAGAGGAGGTATGATAGGCTGCGGAAGCAGGGAGCTGTGGACTTCTATGGCAGTACAGATCCTGCTGAGGCCGAGGGATGGTTAGAGAGGATAGAGAGAGTATTCGATCAAATAGACTACGAGCCTAATGAGAGGTTCAATTTTGCAGTATCATTACTGCAGGGCCCAGCTTACTAGTGGTGGAAGACTGTTCCAGGCAGTACCACCAGGCTTTGTCAATTGAAGTGGGAAGACTTTCTGAGGGTCTTCAGAGACAACTATATGCCCAAGATCTACCTGGACATGAAGATGCAGGAGTTCTTGGAATTAAAGCAAGGCAAGAAATAATGGGATGATTGACAGAGATAGATTGACAGCATACGAAGTAAAAGTTGGAGAGAAATCTAAAATATACCGATGAAATAATCAAGATAGTGTGATAACTGAAGGAGTGATTGAAGGACCTATTGAGTTATCAGCTGTGGTCATTTGGAAGAGAGTGTTTGAGTGGTGAAGTATATAGGAAATGGAGAAGCATATGAGGAACTAATACCTTTACCGTAATGATCAATCAGATGAGAATTTTAAGGACAAAATTTATTAAGGGGAGAGAATTGTAACATTCCATCGCCATAGTAAGGATTAGAACCCAGATTTCAAAATGTAGAGAATAGTAATGTGAGAGTTAGAAAAATTTGCATTTCATGCCCAGCAGGATGTCAGCATACATGCATGTGAATTTGAATCTTTGCACATACAAAAATAAGTATACATGCTTTCATTGACAAATTTCATGTATGATTGTTTTTAAATGTGATTTTATTGAAAATGAGAAGTGGAGGGAGTTGAAAGAGTGATCTTGGTATGAGTTATGATAAGGAAAGATTTGGAAACAAAAGTGGTGGTTGATAGGGAAATTTTCACCGAGTGTGCTTCTGTTAGCCATAACTTTTTGTCTAGCTATCCAAATGAGACGATTCTTTGTTTGGATTAAACTAAAAACGTATGGCTACATTTCTTATGAAGACATCGAATTTCAATTCTGTCTTTAAGAGTTTCAAAATTTCATGAAGTTGAGAACTGGGTGCAGTACATTGGTGGATGAATGTAAAATTTGTCTTTGAACTTCAGGGGAAATTTGGGATTGATCGAGATAGATTTTGGAAAAGTTGCCTTTTTGAGAGTTATAGATCTTTCTTTTATCTTTCCAAAAATATATAGCACGAGAATTTTGGACATTGGAGTCGAAAGTTATGGTCCCTATAAGGGAAGATGTATCTTGTCTCTTTTCGCTTCTTCTGTGATGACGTCATATCTTCTATGCTTTGCTTCTTCTGCTTTTTGCTTCTTTAGTGATAACGTCACATTGTCTGTGATGACATCATATCTTCTATGTTTTGCTTCTTCTGCTTTTTGCTTCTTCTGTGATGACGTCATATGGTCTGTGATGACGTGATATCTTCTATGTTTTGCTTCTTCTGATTTTTGCATCTTCTATGTTTTGCTTCTTCTACCTTTTGCTTCTTCTGTGATGACGTCACATGGTCTGTGATGACGTTATATCTTCTATGTTTTGCTTCTTCTGCTTTTTGGTTCTTCTATGTTTTGCTTCTTCTGCTTTTTGCTTCTTCTATTTTTTTCGCCTAGCCTATCTACTGTTCCATTTTTACCCTTCAAAAGATAGAATTTGTCTTCGAGTTCTTCATGAACATTGTAAATCTTGAAGTCCTCTTTCTAACCCTATAAAGAACACCTTAATACGATATCTGTAGGAAAAGTTATGGCAATTTTCCCAATCCTGTATCGTCTGATGATGTCACTTCATCTATAAATGATGTCATATCGTCTATTCCTATTTTTAACCCATCAGATGATAATATTTGTCCTCTAAGTCTTCATGAAAGTTATAGATCTTTAAGTCCTCTTTCAAACTATCTAAAGAACATCTAAATCCCACATCATTAGGGAAAGTTATGCCAATTGTCCCAAGACAGGTTCAATATGATTGAGGACAAAACTAGATTTGATTCTTTGGCCATAACTTCTTCTCTAGACACCCAAATGACTTGATTCTTAAATCATTAGATTCATAAGACATTGCTCTACATCTCCAACAAAAATCATAGCCCTCTAAATTGAATTGAGAAAGATTGAGTGAAAAATGTGAGATGGGTATAGTGTGTGTGTTCTTAAATATTATAAACTGGTGTTGTTTCACTGAACATACTTCAGTATTTTGATGATTTTTGGATCAGTAGAGCTCCAAATGAGATGATTTCTGATTTGTGGTAAACTAGAGACATGGAGCTACAAATGGTATGACAAAATTTGAATCTAATTCAGTTTTTATGATGTTTAAATTCCGGATAGAAGTTATGCTTAGTGTACTGATTTGGACAAGAGCAGTTCAAAAATGATTGAAGTGTATCTTTTGAATCACTGAACCAAATCGAATGATTTTAGTGTCATTAGAAGCTTGAGACAATGGGGGACATTTTTCTGGATGAAAGTGTTATGTTATAATGTTCAAGGGTACTGTTGGCAAGACACTTAAGTATAAAAGACATAAGGCATAAATGGAAGGGCAAATGGGACAATTCTCAATCATTAAGGGCATAATTGGAAGAAGAAGTGTTGTCTTGCTTATAAATGAAGAAGAAAAACGTGAATGGAAGGATAAGCAGAAGAGAATAACGAAAATGAGTAAGAAAGAGAAAGAGAGTTTGGTGGTTTGAGAGAAAAGAAGAGAGTTGAGCTAGGGTTTAATTCTTCTTAGTCTTACAGAAAGATTTTGAAGTTATTCAAGAAGAGAAAAGGAAGAGGAAGAAAAGAGCTTCCATTTGAGCTAAAGATCTCTTCATTTGGTGAAGAATCAAGGTAAGACCATTTTGAATCTTTTGGATTTTTGGAAGGATTCTAGTTTATGGAGTTTAGAAAATGCTTGGGTTTATATATTCTAGAATCAATTTTAGTGATTTTTCATTGTAGAATTTTCAAGTGGATTCCTATTGAATGAGATTTGGTTTGTTTTAGGAAACCAAGAGAATCCTACCTAAGAACAAGGGGAAAGATAATCTTGACTTGGAGTTTTGCAAGCAAACTAGGTGGGTAATATATTATTATGTAAATGGGCGATGTGCCTAAGTGTGTGTATATGTTTGAATTGATAAATTATGAATGGGAATTAGATATTATGAGATCATGTGAGTTTAGAAAAGAGATGACGAGAAATTGAGTTATGATATAGAGTAACCAAATGTTCTTGAAGTGTGAGCTTGGGTAAAGATTGAAAGGAGAATTTAAAATGATCATTTACAAATGAAGTGTAAATCTAAGTTCAATTAGACACATATGAATTATGAAATGGGAATGAGCATAATATGTGTTCTAGAACATATATCCAGGATTATCATTGAGCATGCATTATGCATAGTCCGTTTATACAATTGTGCATAAATAAATGCTTATTAGTGTGCAATTATTAATGAGTGTGCAATGTGTGTCTTGCATAAATGGGTTGCGCAGGTCAAGTGTCCGCATTCAGGCGTTCCCAGAATTTGGAAGCAAATGCTAATCTGGAGCATATTGTGAGTAGACTGAGATAGTCTCACTTCATTGTTTGTTATTTGAAATTTTGTATTATATGACTATTGAATGATTATGTAGATGTGCTTGCTTATGTTGGTTTCTGGACAGAAGGTCCGATGATTGTAATGTTTGATTTGGATATTAAAGTGCTACTTGAATGTGAATTCGATGAGCTATGTGTACTTAATGTGATTGTTAAATGTGTTAGGAATGTGTATTTGCATATGAATGAAAGTGTGAATTCTCAACTTTCATGTTGAATGCTAGACTAAGGTCCGATGATATGAGAAAGTGATTGAATGGGATATGTAAATGTGAGTGATGCATTCCAGTGCATGAATGCATGAAATATAATGGCAATTGTGACCAGAGTAGCCAACGATTAGAGCTTAAAGCTCAACGAGTGAAAATAAACCTCGAGCTCAAAAGTGATTCAAAGCCTCAGGCTCAACGTTTAATGAGCCTTGTATCCTCCAAGTGGATAAGGGACAGTTATCAATGAGCCCTATATGGGACAATTTAGGCACTCGGTCATAACAAAGTAACAAATGGAAAATGAGTCTCATGTGTATTGCATATGCATAATATGAATGATTAAGTGTATTGAATGTGAATAATGTGTTATGTGAATGAGTGAGCCATCGATGATGGTCACTCATTGAGTTTGCAAAACTCACCCAAAATTTGCAAATATTTTTAATATCAGAAGAATACCCCGTTAGGCCAACGGAAGTATAACTACAGCATTCAAGTGAAGGATAGAGGTCGGGATCAGTTTGCGTCTGCATTACATTTCTCTATTTTGTATTGAATTGTATTTTTCGCAAACTTTTGTATAAATTTGTATTTTGAAATGACTCAAGTGTATTGTATTTGTGAAAGGGCCTAAATGGCTATTGATAACCTTATTGATTGTATTATGTTAATTGGAAATGTTTTTGAAGGAAAGTGGGCCTAAATTAGTTATCGATTTTCGCATATTGTGTTTATGGTTTAAAAAAAATTTATACCAATTTTTGACTGATTGAGTGCTTTAGTATGCCACCCTCGCGGGGCACGGACTCAAATATCACCCACGATATCGGGTTCGGGTCATTACGGGAGTGGGGTGCTATAAGGGCAGAGTCCAATCTCATGTATAGCATAATTAAAAAAATTGATAAATTTTCTAAAAACCAAAATTACTTAAATTGTATAACAAGATTAACATATAAAATATATTAAAGCATAAATCATGATTTGTAGTTTAATGTGAAGCTTGATCCTTTTCTTATTGTTACTATCAAACAATTTCTAACATTGACTCATCTCGACCACTATAGCCACACACGTGCGTGACTTCTAATGATATTTATAAAACTTATTGAGAGAACTATACAATTACTAAGAAGTGCTAGTTTCTTTAGAACCTAAGTCTATTTATAATAGAGTTTATACCTTTTAGTAATTTAAGTAGGATAAAATTCTAAATCAATTAGGTTTAACTAAAATTAAAAATAATTTTATTTAAATACTAATTATACCAAAATAAGATTGAATATCTCGTATTGGTTCTTATTTTTTAAATATCTCATATTTAACCTAAAAGTTTCTTAAACTTGACAATCATTTCCAACGTGATTAAAAAAATTAACAATCGTTCCTTGTGTGTGACTTGTTAGGTTCTTATATATGTTAGCAATGAATAAAAATTGTAACCATAAATTATTTTTAGGATTAGATAAATTAAAAACCTTTAAGTCATCTTTAATTTTCTAATTAAATTACTTATATCTATGGAACAATATTGATGTTTAGTAACACGTCCTGACCACCCAAATATTTAAGAATGTTAAAGTGATTTTGACTAATTTTTCTGTGTATGACTTTTCTATACAATTCAATCCTTTTATCATATAATTTTTTTATTAGACATAGAGTGTGAACTTAATATCTACTCTATTTGATTCTAATCAATTCTATTAAGAACTTTTGTAAACTAATTTGCAAAGTCTCATTTCACCTTGGCTAAGTATTTCTCAAATCAATACTAATTGAAAATAATAGAACATTCTCCCTAATCACTTTAGGGTGATTAATCCTACATTGATCCCTCAACTACCCTCATATCGTTCATTGTATATCTAATAACTACGATTAAGTTATATAGTTCACATTATATCCAATGAGAAATTTTGGAGATATCAAGTCAAAGAATAACTTATACAATTATCACGATGAGAATTTTCATAAACATAGAAATAATATTCAAAATGGATTTCTCATATCGGTTCATTTTAGTGAACTTGATATATAACAGATCCCACAAGTTTGTTTAGCTTACTTTAGTTAATGAGATTGACTAGTTTTGTTCTCTATGAGCAATATGTCTCTACACACTTCTACTAAAGATCACAACTATAGTCCCATTAACCTTCTTATAGGCATGATAAGTCCACAATAATCTCCAAAAAAAACTCTTTGAATTTATCACAAAAGTGAATCCTTCAATGTCTTATAATCTTGTAACTATACATCAAATGTATTAATAAAGGCACACGTAGTAATTGGATGTATTGTCATAAGATTTGAACCTTTCAAAATTTCATTTTACGCCCTTTTACTTATCTTGAGAACCATTCTCCTATAAATGTTCATTGAAACAAATATTTTGTTTATTAGGTTTTATAAGATTATATCTAATCCTTTTGGATATCTCGTAACTTTCTATTATCTAATTTGGTTTTCAACTTATTGGGCACTATAAGCTTTAATTAAGCATCACATTCTAAAATCATTAACTTTTACTCTTTTAAAGACTTAAAATTCCATATCTATATGGAATCTTAATATAAGATTTAATTTGAACTTTTGAAGTTAAGTTGTAGTACTAATAATAGCTATTGAAACATAAATATTACATTATACAATATGTCATATAGCATTTTCTTTTTTACATAAATCAACACCCTTATGGTATTTGGTTGTAAAGGTATTCACTAGATAATGTCATTCCTTTTAGATAACCAAAAGACTTAAATCAGACCATCCATCTCATTAAAGTACTTTAAGATTCTCAATGCTTAATTTTTACTTAGATTTAAATAATTTAAACTTTCAAAATTCTAAGTCAATATTTCATTCAATATGTATAGCTCTATCATATATAATCATTAGTGTATATATATATATATATATATTCATCCTTTATTAATTATTATTACATACAATACATCTTATGTATAAAATTTAATAATTCAATACCATTATCATCCTTTCACCAAAGGTTTATTTGGTTATTCTTCAACCTAACAAGTTTCATATGATTCATAATTGAAGGATGCATATATCTTTGCATATAACCTTATGATTATCATTATGTTGATTTAACCAATATGACATAAAGGGATAGTCTAGGTTATCTAACTTTATATAATTTCCACTAATGTTAAGTATAAGTCTCTTTTGATCCAACACCTACAAACTATTTGTATAAACATAGATAAACTATTTTTACTCAACATTCTATTTCTTTTTATGTCTAGAACGTTATAATAATGTTGAATCCAATTACAAAATCAAATACTAAAAGAAACAAATTAAAAATATTTATAATCTCAATTATATCAAAAAACGTTATGTGATCATTTTTTATTTTAATGACAACTATTATCATATCTAGGCCAATTCCTTCAATTGTCGTCCATCAAGGTATTATACCTTTCAACTCTACTATATGAAACTATTTACATTGTGCTGTTATGATATTGACATACTTATTATATGTTATCATTAAATTTTATGAAAAAATAGTTAACTCAAAATATCATTACATTTTATCATCTATATGATTTTGATATATCTGTAAAACTTTATCACCAAATTCTCATCAATGATTAATAAAAAAAAGTTGTATATCAGACATATAACTTTTTACTATCTTTGAGAACTCGTATCAAACTTAACTTATATCCAAGAAATTTGGTTTACTAAAATTTGCTAATCAATTATACTTAATGAAGGAAGTTCTATTAAAAGCAAAATATAAATATAAGAAAAGTAAGTAACTGGTTATATAGCATCACAACCAAATAAGATTAAGACTTTAATCATATATTTGGTTACTCTCACTATTTTATTCGAAATAATAGTCATCACTACTATTTGGAAAGATTACTCTAAAATTTCTGGTAGGCTAGGATTCTTTTCCAATTTAGTTGACCTTGAGTTTATTCAACTAAACTTAAATTAGGTAAATAACAACTTTATAAATCACATCTCATATGATTCCTATATCTATTAGGTAACAACCCTGGCCAAAATATATCTCATTTGTCATCTATAACCCTATCTTTAGATTCATGTGATCATTGTTCTGCCAAAATAAGTTCCAAAAAATACCTAGGCTATCCTACTCACAAGTATACGAGGTAGTTTTAGTTGATTACCATGGTGGTCTCTCAAGAAGGTGAAATTGGTTCACTCAAATTATTCTTGAATAAATGTAAAAAAAACAATTGCAATCGTAAACGCTCTATCCTGATTTGTTGAGTAAAGGCTTTAAAGAAAATTACGTAATTTGGCTCAAAAGTAAACTAATTTAATTGGAAGCAAAAACGATTTGATCAACCATTGTGGAAAACTCTTGAGAAATTAAATTCACTAATTTATTCTCTTATGCAGGAATAAGATGAATTGATTGGATAATTGTCTTGATAAAATTACCAATTAGGTTCTAAATTAGTTCAAATAATAAACCAAATCTAACTTTCGTATTCAACAAGTTTATTATCCAAATTAATTATGGAAACCTAACTACTAATTACCCGGTCAAGTTAATATATTTCTAATTCTTAGCCTAAGCGTCTATAGTTTCTCATTCAAATATTAAACTTCTTCTCTTGATCCTTTGTTTAATACCTAAATGATGCAAAGGTTGGCCACATTATCATATCCAATAAGCTTTAAAACTACAAAAAATAATATGACAACAAAACGATCCCTTCATTATGTATAATCGACTAAATTAGTTACATTAATTCTCAAGAACAAGTAATCAGCCCATCATGGAATAAATAAGGTTCATCATCTTCATATACTTCAATGCCATAGTTAATATTAATAGAAAGGTCTTAAAAGCAATAAACGTAGTAAAAAAACTAAAATGGACTATCAAACTCTAACAAGAAAAACAAGCTCATCAGAGGAGTTCCATAATGCAACAGAGATAAAATAGAGATAGTAAAAAAATTGTGGTCGGATGAGGATGTTGGTGACTCCTTGGCTTCGACACTCACCCTTTGTGTTTGTTCACTATCACCTAAAAGAACAGATGCTCCCTTTGGCTTCAGCTCTACATTCTCTCTATTTGTTGTTATTTCTCTTCTTCTTCACCACTGACTGGTCTTTTGTTCTTTTAGCCTCCAGCATCCTTCGTTGTCTCCTTTCTTCATCTTTTTTTTTCTCTCTGTGTATGTTCCAGTCTAGGTTTATGTTTTAACGTCGTCAAAACCATGCATTCAGATGACACATAATATTCATTTAAAGAAATTTCTACAGTCACTGGTGTGACTCCCCATATCACAGCCGTGACTTTACTCCATTAAAATGCATTAATTAATTAATGTTACACCGTGCATAATTCACATCCAACATTCCTTTTTTCATGCATAATTTTTCTTGTGTTAAGTCAGAATTTTGACTTCTCGTATAAAGTGATTTTGATGACAAAAAAAAGTAAATACAGAGTAAAAAGCAAACGAAAGAGAAAAACAGACGGAAGCTGTGAAGTAAAAAAGCAGAAGTAATGAAAAGCAGACGGAAGCAGCAAAATAATGAAAAGCAGACGGAAGCAGCGAAGTAATGCAAAAGCAGACGATGCAAAAGCAGACGATGCAAAAGCAGACGATGAAAAAGTAGACGAAGTATGTCGCAAGTTTCAGACAGTAGATGTTA
>JAOSBP010024114.1:0-10216 GCA_027563825.1 Erythroxylum mucronatum | reverse complement strand
CATCTCGCGAATACCTGTCCTAAGGCAACCAGGAAGGATGCCAAATTCCTGGAGAAACTTGAAAATCTGTTGCCTATTCATCCTCACAATCCGATCGAGGAACTTCTAGAAGAACAATCTAGTGAGGACAGTGAAACTCAGTTTGTTGTTTCTGTTTCAACAGAAGAAGAAGATTCATCACAATCATCCGACTACAATAGTGATGATTCAGTCAACATGATACAGCAAGCATGTATGAAGTTGGATCGTACTTCAGTTCAACGACCTTATGTCCATATCCAGATCTTTCCAGGTGATAAATATGATCGGCCCATTAAGGCTATTGGATTTATGGATACAGGATCTACTCATACGATCATGAAGCCCAACATCCTACCAGCAGAAGCATGGACATCACATGATGAACATTTTATTGCAGCTGATGGGAATACTTTTAAGATTGGGTTACGTACAAGAAGCAGAATTGGCATTCGCTTCTTTCCTCAGTGTACAGTTTGGACCAAAGTACTTGGAAGTTCAATAGAGAAAACATTGGTGTCTTGGTGAGTAATAAAGGCTTTAAACGTTATTAGCATTGAAAAAGGAGATGGAAGTAGCAACTTCCATGTTCCATATTTAATAAGTTAACATTTTTTTATAATTCAATAAATTTTATAAAAAATGAGAAGAGGTTATGTACATAATAAGGGATTTGCTAAACAAAAATCCCATAACTACCAAAGAAACAAGTCAGGACAACAGCATAAGGAACATAGCTTAGCTGTAACGACACTACCAACTACTCTCCTCCACAAACTTCCTACCAAGAAGCTATATAAAGCTAGTTTTTACAGCCCAATCACCCAAATGCACCAACACAAGCTATCAACACAAAAAAAACCAACATACATAATCCAAGCTCAAAATACTAAAGACGCAATCACCAGACCTAATGAAATAGAATGAAAAGGAAGCTATGTTGTTTGTCTTGTCCACTGTCATGAGTGTCTTCGTTCGCATACCTTGCAAGCTATATCATCCGTAGGAAATGGTTTTCCCTCCGTTGACTCACCTTCCTGAAGGCAATGGAACTGAAAAAGTTTATTGTGCCCGTGAACTAGTAGTTTAGTGCATTGAAAGAAATGGAGTTGTCTCTCCAGCAGAACCGCCACCTACATGACAATGTTAGCGTTATTCTTACCTTCAAATTTCTTTATTTTCATCAATATATGTATTTAAGGTATTTTAACTAAAAAATTAGCAGCAAAAAATTCCACGATTCTGTCTTCTGAGTTCTGAATATAATTTAAAGGTAAAATTTCTAATTTTTTAATGTATTTTTAGCTTATTAAATATCTGAATATGTTATAATTAATTTAAAATTTGTCATTATCCTGGACATTATATTGGCATTTTAAATCATAACATTTATATTAAATGATATTGTATTTATTTTTGTACCTTATTTTTTATTTTTAGATTAGTAATTATTTATAATAATTAATTATTAATAATAATTAATTATTAATAAATAATTTAATTTTTGTAATTATAATTTTCATTACACTTTGCCACCAGTAATGTAATAATTGTTGGATTTGAGCAATTTATGTTTCATATAAACATGTAAATTTAATTATATTGTCAATTTATTGGGTCATTTTTATTATTTCGCTCAGGGCCTATAAAACAATAGAAACGACCTACCATCACCGCGAACGACATGGTTAGAGCCACAACCACCGAGTCTGACACGGAACTGCCTATCGACACACCGAGTACGGATTCAACAGTCGATTGCCCGTGTGGCGTCGGATACCGGATAGTTTAACCAAACAAAAACAAATCGGACCAAATCCGAACCAGAACTCATCGTAGCTATTCAAGTGAAATTCAAAACTCGCGTTCACACAATAGGGCCCGTTGCCGTTCTCCCACTCTTTATCTCTAGAGGACCCGAAGAGAGTGGGTGAGCGGAGAAAGCAGAGGGAGAGAAGAGAGACGGTAGGGACAAGCAGAAGCAATTGTAGCAGCGTACGTTTTTTTGGTTTTCTACTTCTGCTGTTGGGACCAACTCGAGTACGTAGGAGCTTGCCCACGAAATTTAATTTGCTCTTAATGGTTTCTTCTTCTTTTACCGAAGTTTGATGTACAGAGCGTTGACAACTTGCAAGTCTCCGAAGTCCAATGTCTATATTTCTTTTCTTTTTTATTTCTTGGGGTAATTTTTCATATTAGCCGTTCTTTTCTTTTACCGATTCAAGATTGTTTTTTGGTTTGATTTAGTTTAATAATTTTTGTTGTTAAAAATCTATTGGTTTATTAATCAATTCGTCGTTTTTATAAATTAAAATAAATTAATTAATTTTTATTTAATAGCCTACTTTTTTAATTAAGCTTTAAATTTTTTAATAAATAGGGGTAGTCTTCTTTAACTATTTTTAAAATTTTAAAATTTATTAATTTTTAATTTATTTTATGATGCTCTAATACCGATAGAATTTTTTAAACCTTAAACCTTTTTTTTACCAGTTTAACTTCTAATTTGGTTTTTAAAACATTAATTTTCTCCTTTAGGATTTGTCTAATTAAATAGAAAATAAAATCTAATTAAATAGAGTATTATTATTTGCTTTTCTAAAATTTAGTGAATATAATCATTAATGATCATTATTAATTTTTTATTAAAAAGAATATTAGTCGGTGCAAATAATACCCAAAATGTAATGCAGGAAAAAAGAGTTTAAATCCTCTTTCTAATTTTACTCTATCCAATAGCCAAGATTTTATTAGGCATTGGAAACACTGTTGAAACCAATCGCACTAATATAATGAACGAAAGAAAAGAAACAAAAAGTCGGAAAAACAAAACTCTCCTAAGAGCGATATGCAGAACCAGGGTTCTATGGCGATAACTGGCAACGTGGCCTCACCATCTGGTGAACTTTCAGTTGAAGAAGTCGATAACCTTCTTCGGAGTAGCAAAAAAGTCAAGCGCTCAGACGAAACTCCGCATGTTGAGGCTCCTAGGAGTATGAAACTGGAGCACCGGGATGATAACACCAGAAAAGGGTCTTATAGGGATTCTGTGGTTGGCATTCCTCCCGGTCTACCCATGCCGGAGGAGGAGATGCCCGAGGCTGGCTCTGAGGAGGACTCCGACGCGAACGAGCTCGACAACCCCGAGTGCCCCACCATTCATCTGACTCCTACAGACAAACAGCGTATTCGACGTGTGTGGGCGAAGACACTGATTGTCAAGGTCTTAGGTCGTCGTATTGGGTATCATTTCCTTGTTGCGTCCTTGAAAAGGCAATGGAAGCTGCAGTGTGACGTGGTTTTGGCTGATATGGGGAACGAGTACTTTTTGACCAAGTTCAACTATGAGGAGGATTATCGTACAGTGCTTGAGGGTGGGCTTTGGATGGTGGTTGATCACATCCTTGCGGTGATGAAATGGCGCCCTAATTTTGACCCCTTTGCGGCCTCCATTGATTGAGCTACTGTGTGGGTTCGGATACCTCACCTCCCAGTGGAATATTACGATAAAATTATTCTCACTCGGATTGGCAATAAACTGGTAACAACAATGCGGGTCGATGAAAGCACAGAGATCAATACTCGGGCCAAAGTACGCCAGGATCAGTGTGGAAGTCGATTTGTGCAAGCCTTTAATCTCTAAATTTCGAATGAAGAGACGTATCTGGCGAGGTGAATATGAAGGCTTACATTTAGTGTGTTTTGGGTGCAGTACCTATGGGCACCGACGTGAATCTTGTCCGGTGGTTCAGCCAATGACGAATGCCTAGGGCAACGTTGAGGTGCAGGGCTCAATCCCGTTACCGCCACCTCCACCATCGGAGGTCCCTGCGATTCGCCCAGAGGTTGTTGAAAGCTACGGCTCCTAGATGTTGGTTCAAAAGAATAGCCGCGGGCGTTTTCGTACTCCTACAAACCGAGGCACTCCCAACTCTCGAGGTGGCAAAGTGCAGGCTAGGGATGTGATAGTGGCTGCTGCCGACAAGATAGGCATTAATGACAAGGGCAAGGCCATCTCGGGTTCTCACTTCCACATCCTGGAAGAGGCTCGCCCAAGTTTGAATCCCAAACTACCAACCGATGATTCATCGTCTCGCGATGGGGGCTTGTTGCAGCATGGTTCCCGCCTAGGTGCACGGGGAGGTAGGGGTGGCAGAAACCTTAGTGCCCCAGCAAGGAGACAGGCGGCCCAAGGCCCAATTGGCGTCACTGACCAGCCCCTTACTGGGCTCCCACGGACGGATCCAGACCTTGCCACTAGTGACAGTCTCCAGCGCCAGCCAGCAAAGGCGGCCTCGTCTTCCGTGCCATGCATGCAACCCATGCAACTGGATCGTGGCATCCAGGACCAGGGAATACAACTGCTTGATACTACTATTTACCCCAACACTCAACTTCCCGTCCCCCACGCAGATATTCAAACTCTCAATCCTCCTGCCCCCTGACCAGGACAATACTGAGCGACGGGTTGGAGATGACGTTTCATTTGGCATTCATGTTGGGGCGCAGAAACTGTTCATTGTGTTTGAGACTCCAACTTACCCAGATGATACCGGTGATGCAGCTGGTGGTGATGGCGTTATGGCTGTTGATACTTCTACCTACCACGAGAATTAGCGTGGTTTCTCTTCTCTATTTCCAATGATTAAGTGTCTTTATTGGAATTGTCGAGGAGCTGCTACACCAAAGTTTCGAACTGTGTTGAAGGATTTAGCATGTATAAATCAGGTTGATGTCGTAGTCATTGTAGAACCAAAAATAAGTGGTTCCCAAGCAACCCGCGTTACACGCTAGTTGGGTTTTTCTAATGTGTATCGGGTGGATGCTCAGGGTTTCTCAGGAGGGCTATGGTTTTTATGGAAGAACACTCCTGATCGGGTTATCGGCGTCGACAGCAGTAGTGGCTTAATCCACGTTAAGATCTCTCGTCGTGACGGTGTGGAGTGGTTTTGTACCTTTGTCTACGTCAACCCTACTCCTGCTCTTAAGATCGCTTTGTTCATGTTTTTGGCTGACTTAGCAAATACGATTTCTAGGCCTTGGATGATTGCCGGTGATTTTAACGAAATGTTGGGGTCGGAGGAAAAATTTGGCGGAGCGCCATTCGACTTTCAAAGATGTGTCAGTTTTCAGAAGTGGGTTTCTGACTGTAAACTAATGGATCTAGGTTTTAGCGGGCCAAAGTATACTTGGAGAGGTCATGAACGTCGCAGCTTTGGGAGGGTGTTTGAATGCTTGGATTGAGCCTTTGGCAATCTCGCTTGGTTTTCGGCATTCCCCTCGTCCACCATCCGCCACTTACCTCGTGTTCGCTCCAATCATCACCCCATCCTTGTTTGTTTAGAACAACAACAGCAGTTGTCGGTGGGCGAGACGCCATTTCTTTTTGAGTTAGCCTGGACAACCCACCCCGATTTTCCCGCCGTGCTTTTATCTAGCTGAGATCCTTCTGAGTATTTTCCTAACATGCTATTACGCTGCAAAGAACTTTTGCAGGACTAGAACAGGGCTGTCTTTGGCAATATTTTCTGAAGAAAAAGGAGACTACTAGCCCGACTTGGCGGCGTGCAGCGTGCTCTCATGGTCAGGTTTAATCCGTTCTTAGTAACGCTAGAGGGCCAGCTTCAGGTAGATTACAGTCTTCTTGCCCATCAGGAAGAGTTGCATTGGTTCCAAAAATCAAGGGTGGACTGGTTTTGCCTAGGAGACCACAATACCAAGTTTTTCCATGCTTCTACGTTGATCATACGGAAGCGAAATCAATTTGCAGCTCTGCGAGATCTGACTGGCAACTGGATTTATGAGCCCAATGAGATACGACTGCTAGTAGTGGACTGGTTTCAAACTCTCTTTTCGGAGGAGGTATTGGATCGCCCCTCCTTCCCCCTCCGAGGGTGCTTTCGCCAGCTTCCTCCCGCAGTTTGGAGGAATATGTGCATGGAGGTGACGGACACTGAAGTTACCCGCGCTTTATTCTAAATGGGTGCCCACAAAGCGCCTGGACCAAATGGATTCCATGCCCACTTCTACCAATCTCAATGGCCCTTGGTGAAGCATAGCGTGGTTACTCTAGTGCGGAACGTGTTCGCGGATCCGTCTCTCCTTCAAGGACTTAATGACACTTACATTACCTTACTTTCGAAAGTTGACAGCCTCGAATATGTTACCCAGTTTCGGCCAATCAGCCTGTGTAATGTGAGCTACAAGCTAGTCACGCGGATCCTTGTCCAGCATATCAAAGCAGCCCTGCCCACCCTTATTAGTCCATTCCAAAGTAGTTTTATCCCAGGGCGACAAATTTCGGACAATATTGTGGTGGCACAAGAGCTTGTGCATTCCATGCGCCGATTGCGGGGCAAGAGGGGATTTATGGCTATTAAAATAGATCTGGAGAAGGCCTACGACCGGTTGAGTTGGAGCTTTATTAGAGACACTCTTCACGATGCGGGGTTCCCTCTGGGTCTGGTGAGTTTAATCATGAGTTGTGTTCAAACTGCCCAGATGAGGGTGTTGTGGAATGGTCGGCCTTCACCAAAGTTTCATCCCAGTAAAGGCATTAGACAAAGTGACCCCCTTTCTCCCTACTTATATGTTTTTTGTCTAGAATGGTTATCCCAGCTAATTGAGGCACGGGTGCGCGCTGGGAGTTGGAAACTGTTTCAGGTAGGCCGGGCAGGATCTTCGGTTTCTCATATCTGTTTCGCAAACGATTTGATTCTATTTTATGAAGCTTTAGAGAATCAAATGCGGGAAATACTGGAATGTTTTGATTTATTCTGTGAAGCCTCGGGTCAAAGGCTTAGCCATCCCAAAACGACAGTTTATTTTTCTCCCAATGTTCAACCTTCTTTTCGTGGCAACATTGCCAGACTCTCCGACTTTGCTCAAACAGAGGAACTTGGTAAATACCTGGGGGTCCCGTTACTTCATACACGGGTTACAAAAAATACCTATGCACATATACTCCAAAAGGTCCAAGCTCGCCTTTCAGGTTGGCGAGCAGACGCCCTTTCCATGACTGGTCGGATAACTCTTTGTCGCTCGGTGTTGGGTGCCCTCCCACACTACACAATGCAAACAGCCAAAATCCCTAAAGGCCTTATCTCGGAGATCAAGCGTCACTGCAATGGGTTCCTTTGGGGTGACACGGATGAAAGGAGACGCATGCATTTGGTATCTTGGACGCAGGTGTGCTGCCCTAAGCTCGCCGGGGGTCTCGGGCTAAAGAACTTGGGGGCTATGAATAATGCAGTTCACATGAAGCTCGGTTGGTCCATCCTCACAGAGCCTGGGAAGCTTTGTAACCAGGTTCTTTGTGCCAAATACAAGCTAAGCGCGGATTGTCAGCAAGGTTGGGTCGCTAAACTTGATTCTTCCCCACTGTGGCGCAGTATTTGCTCAAACTTTCCCAGGTTGATGGCAGGTGTTGTATAGGCGGTGATCAATGGACGAAAGGTTCGATTCTGGTATGACAACTGGGTGCATAGAGCCGGTGGTAATTTACTCTCCCATGCTATTCATCCGGTCCCGGTGGATCAGTTGGAAAGAACAGTGTGCGAGTATGTAGACCACAAGGGGCATTGGTCCTGGGGAGAGTTCAACATGCTTCTCCCTCATGTTTTGCTTTTACGGATTGAGGCCACTTTCCCACCCTGAATCACCCAAGAGGTCGATAGACTGTGCTGGTCATTGGAGCCTAATGGGAGCTTCATAACACGCTCTGCCTATTGTCTTCTACAGCAGCATTCATAGTTGAGGTGGTCCAAGGTTTGGAAGTTGATATGGGATTGGAAGGGTCCTCCCGCATTCGGACACATTTATGGTTGATTGCACAATCTCTCCTAATGACTAATGGCAAACGTTTCCAGCAGTCTTTGACCGCTTCCCCAGCCTGCTTGGACTATCGGTATTATGAAGAATCTCCGGATCATGTCTTTCGACGCTGTTGGCGAGCTTGTCTGGTCTGGAACCGGTTAGTAGCTGTCAGTAGGCGGCATGACTTCTACTGCAGCGACTTCCACTCTTGGTTTGAGAGTAATCTGTCTCATGACTTTGGGAGTTCAAAGGATAGCTCATGGCCTCTGTTATTTGGTGTTGTGCTATGGAAGCTCTGGCAATGGCGGAATGAACGTTGTTTTGATCCCAGTTCGCCCAAAGTTCATACCATTGGCGAAATTCTCTCGTTTGTTCGGACTGTTAATTTGGTTCACACTCTCCCCAGTCCAGTCTCAATCACTCAACAGCATCAGGGGCGACAGGTACTTGAAATTTGCTGGCAGCATCCTCGCCAAGGGTAGGTTAGTATGCACACGGATGGGGCTTCCAAGGGTAACCCTGGTCCGATGACAGCTGGTGGGCTGATTCGGGACGTTAGTGGTAACTGGTTAGTGGGATTTGGTGCGAATTTGGGATTCTGTACCTCGTGGCAGGCTGAGTTATGGGCAGTTTACTATGGTTTGACTCTCGCTTGGTTTCATGGCTACTCTCAAGTGGCTCTTTCTCTAGACTCTGCCTTGGTGGTGTCAACACTTTCGAGTGAGCAAAGCACGGTGGCTAATAATCTGGTGCTAGCCATCCAAGAATTGCTTTGCCGCAACTGGGAGGTAAAGGTTACTCATGTCTATCGCGAAGGGAACCGTTGTGCGGATTGGCTAGCGAATTACAACTTTCGGTTACCGTTAGGACCTCACTGGTTTCAGGGCATGGTTGACGGCCGTTCCCCTTTATTGTTTGTTGATGTCGTGGGCATCTCCTTAACTCGTGTAACTTATTTGTAGTCTTTCTTTGGGCTTAGGCTTCGCTATTTATAAAAAAAACGAAAGAAACAATTCTTGAAAGAAAAACCAGAACACTAACAGTGTTTCCAATGTCTGATAAAGGCTTCCTTTTCACTCCATCATCATTTGTCTCTTCACGATTCTCAATCAGGGCATTCTGAAGCAGCGTTGCACATTGTGAAGCAAGCGAACGAGTCATATCGATTTCATCCGAACCTGAACCACTTCCCCCAACTTCAGCTGCTTCTTGATTTTTGCTTGGATCGTTTAGCTTGACCATATCGGGTACTCTGTTGGAGCATTTGGCTAGGGAACAGCCACATGTAGCACCACAAATGCCTCCAATTGCTCGACACTGGCACTTTATTGTCTTGCACAAAGAACTTCTACTGCATGTGCAACATGCTTCAGATTTCGTCTTTAGAGATACAATTTCCTCTCCAGAAGAATTCAGTTTTAGTGCTTCCGGGTAATTAGTATCTCTCGAGCTAGAGACATCTTCTGCTTTGGAACTTCTTTTCCTAACTCTACGTTTTGACTGCACATATTCTTCATCTGTCACTTCATTCATGTCTGAATGTTCTGATTCAGAAGTATCCATATCCTCTAATAACATCATAGACTTTCGATTTCCATATCACCAACAAAAATATATGACGGTAAAAATTAAGAACAAAAAGATTCAAGGGATTGCATAATGATACATGAAATGAAATGGAATAAAAGACCGATAATAGAAAACAGGGTAAAGGTAATACCTGCTTGAGCAAGTCATAATTATGTCTCTCATTATTCTGATCCAATTTCTTCAACGTTGAATTCTGATAATAAGTTCATATAACACTGACCAAAATTATAAAATTGTTCCATAACCCAAAAAATACAAAAAGGTAAACAAATTGAACAAGGATGAAAGAGAAAATCGTAGAAAAAAGCGTAGAAATATCTGGTGGAACTCCAAATGCCAAGCATGAACTGAGTGAAACTCCAAACAACAAAATTTTAAGGATTTGGTTTCACGCAATGCAGCACTTTTTTAAATCGGCCAATCCAAATTTAAATTAAAAAAGCCAGTAAGAACGTAGAACTTAACCTGTGACTTCACTTGATGGATAAGTTCTGCCTTTTGTTTCTCCAAATGTCTAGCGTAACTGCTGAGCTTCACTACTTTCTCTTTAAAAATCTCTTATTTCGGAATCTTTTTCTCTGCATTCAAATTCTTTATCCCGCAGTAGACACCTTCAAATGCATGACAAAACTCAGTCCAGTTCGCGAAAAACAACACTCAAGACCAAGATAAGACTTATGAGGCATTTGGGTTGAGCAAGAACATGAGCAATAGTATAAAAGGTTTAATCACCTGGATGAGGATGCTAGATTGAACAAATGATTCATCACATTCTTTACATCAGCAAGAGAGC
>JAOSBP010023822.1:0-10233 GCA_027563825.1 Erythroxylum mucronatum | reverse complement strand
TGGAGAAAGTTGAAAGGATTTCATCATGATCATTCAGGTCGGCATTTGAGTGGTAGAAGAAAGCTATAGTGCCATACAAATGACTGTGATACTGATCCCAAAAGGAAAGCTTGAAGGTTTGAAGATGTTTAGGGGTAGGAGAAGATGGTTTGATTGCTTTCCTAGAGATAATTTCAAGCTTCTTCATCAACATTTTCTCTCCTATTGCTGTAGTTTAAACTTCTGGAGTTGACATACTCATGACTTGTCTCCTTTATACAGAATCATGTGACCTACATTTTTAGGTTTTAAAACAAAATTGCGAAACGTTTAGTACAAGTACTAAATAGAAAACGAGAGAAGATGATGGTGCAAAGGGATAAGTTACTTACTGGAGTTGATTAATCAAAGCTTTAAGATGGTTGATGTTCTTAATCAGTGATTATTATATAATCATGTGAGAATACCTTTAAGATGGTTGTGTTCTCTACTGGATCTTCTCCGCAAGTGATCGTTTGGTGGTTCTAATTGAACAGACTCTGTTGCTCAACAGTATCAAGAAGTTTAGCTTGCTATGGAAATTGAACTTACATTAATAGAGCTTTTGACCTCCAATTACTTCTCAATTTTCTTGAAATCTGAGTCCTTTGACCTTCCAAGAGAATAGCATCTTGAATTCGATCTTCTTGTCCTTAAATCCACAGCCTATATCCAAATTCATAATGCATCGTATACATTTAATATCTTTCATTTCTTGGGATGTGGACACATGTTCTACAGCAAATACTCTTAAATGATAATGTAAGACCTTTCTTCCCCTCTTTAGACTTGTTTTAACACATCATCAATATTTAATGAAGTTGAAGGGGATAAATTTAATCTAATTCTACGATTGTTCATGTAAATTCTACCTAAATATTCATGTTACATTCGGATATGTACGAGGTCATTGGTTAGGACACATTAGGAGACCTCTACCTTAAACATGTATAGGGCATTGTATGGTATGATTATTACTAATCTGTGTTGCATTTTAAACTATGTTTATGCCATTTCTTTTCCCTGGAGATTTTTATAATGCCATTTATGTGTGATGGGAATATTTCTTACATATAGTGGAAGTTGGCAATAATTTGCATCTGTTTTATTTTATTTTATTCCTATTTGCTATATACTAATGTGTTAAAGATTAAAATTGTTAACACAATCTAATTATACTATATACAAATATAGTAAAATCAAACTGTTATAAAATTGACTAAATATTAAATAAAATTAAAAATTTTGAAATATAATTGAAAGAGATTGTCGTTACTTATCGAAAAATTTGAAGTTTAATTGAAAAATAAATTATTAAATAAAAATTAATTGATTTATTTTAGTTTATAATAACTTATTAATTTATAAAATTAATTAATTAATTAATTAAGTGTTCGGTTTTTAATAACAAGAGTTATTAAAATAAATTAAAACATAAAGTTAAAAACTAAACTAAAAAATAAAAATTTTACTATTTAAATGATTGAACAGGTTAAATTTTTTAATTATTACTAAATTTAACCACATTAAAAATATTTCCATTTTTCTTTAGCTCTCACTCTAAATTTGACCCCATTAAAGACTAACACCAATGCCTCATTACTAGTCACCCTTGGCATGTGCCACAACCCCGCGCTCCTCCCCCCAAGCATCGTGCAGTGAACGGCACGCATGGCGCGTGTGTGATTGTATATAATATGAAATCTACCACAATTATCTTGTTAAGTTGGTAATAACAAAATTAACCTTTAGTAAAAGGAGGGTGATAGTAGTGAATTGTCAAATCTTATATTTGTGATATGTTGGATATAATAATAACTGATAAATGAATAATACTTATATTTAATTAAATTTACTAATGCCTTTATGTGGTACAGTCATATGTATTATATAAAATATAGATTTAAATTGTTAAAAAGTTCAAATTATTTAAATTTAAGTAAAAATTAAGCATTAAAAATATTAAAACACTTTGACGAGATATGTGAAGATATTTATTTATTTTAATTCTAAAGAATGAGATTTTTTAGTGAATATCTCTACGAGAGTATGTATTTGTGTAGGAGGAATATACAATATGTGATATTGTATGATGCAATATTTATTTCTTTTATAGCCAAGCATATTACTATAACTTAGCTTCGAATGTTTCAATTAAATAAATTTGCAAGATTTCATATTATATACAATGGTAAGACTTAAAAAGAATCAAACTTAACGATCCTAGGAGATGATGCTTAGTTGAAGTATGCGTTATCTAATAGGTTTGGAACTAAGTTCAATAATTGAAGGTTATGAGACATCTAAAAGTTTGAGTATAATCTTACAACTCATTAAACAAATTATTTGTTTCAATGAACACTTATAGGAGAACTGTTCTAAAAATAAGTTGTGGGAGTAAAATAAAGTTTGAAAAGATCATATCTTGTGATAATACGTCCAATTAAAACTATTTCTTTTATTGATACATTTGATTTATAGTTGAAACAATACAATATATTGAAAGATTCACACTTATGATAAATTCAAAGAGTTTGTTTCAGAGATTATTATGAATTTATCATGTTTATAAAAATATTAGTGAGAGTATAAATGTTCTCTTTAGTGGGATCATGTGGAGACATTATTTATAGAGAATAATAATTCATATTTTTAATTGTTGAATCTATAATTGTCCAAGAAAAATTCATGTTGGATGTGAAAAGGTGATAGCTCAATTATGGGAATTAGACGTACAGAGATAAATATGGAAGTTGTTTACCTATTTTAGTCCAAGTATGTAGATAATGAACTAAAAGTGTTTAGTGTTTGAGATATCTGATACTTATGAAGTATTAAAAATATTCATTATTCTACGCATGAGTTAACATTTGAGTTCAACGTTACAAGACTAATAACTTTAGAAGTAAATCATAATTAAAGTATATTTTACTTAAAAACAATATTATTTTAAGATTGGAAAGATTCTATATAGCATTAATTGCTAATCAAGCTATAAAATATTTTTCATTTAGTAGAAATAATTATTTTGATCAATAAGTCCTTTAATAAACTTGGTATAGTTCCTTACATTGTTCATGATAGTAATGCACTATAGAATATAAGAGCCATTGGCATGCAAAAAGAGCTAAGTTTTTATAAAAAATCCAAGTATGTATTTAGTCAATATTTCTTAATTATGATGATAATTAAGATGAAAGTGTAAGATTTAAGCAAATGCTCATTATAGATAATCTTATAAAATTCTCTCATTAGACCATTTTCCTAACAGTACATATGGTGATACGATTTAAAAAACTTAAATGATTGATTTAGTGTAAGTGAGAGATAGTCGGTTTATGCCCTTTAACGAATGGATTGTTTGTAGTTTAATGACATAATTATGTGAAGGTGTTCTTAATCTTATTATGAGATTTATTGCATTTATCTATTATTCCTAATTTTTTATAATCTTTGTTTTATCAAGATTGAATATTTATAAAGAGTAAAAAGACTAGCACATTTTAAATTTATTCCTTATAAAAGAAGTAGTCGATCTCATAAGACTAAAATATGAAGATACTTAGAAAAATATTTTGATGCTTATTAGAGAACAAGTTCATACCATATAAGAATTTCATTTGGAACGTTACTTGTATGTTTATAGAAATTCTCATTGTAATGATTATATAAGTGATCAAGGACTTAATATCACCCAAGTATCTCATATATGTATTTTTATATTTTGATACTACTTATGACCTATTCTAATCAAGGGTAGCTCAATTGGTAATTATTGGATATAGTATGAACTATATGAATGTAGTTAAGTGAACAATATAGGGTTTATTACTCTAAATAGTACAAGAAAACTTACCAATAGAAAAATTACCGTATTAAATTAGAGATAGAATTTGATTATTCATTGATAAAATGGTCAAAAATAAATGTTATTTTGCGATGGACAAAACATCTGTCGGTAAAGGTAGAGGAAAATTATCCTTGCAATTTCGCTGATCGATAGAATAAATGTTCATCAGTAAATTACCGACGGAATACACAAATTACCTACAGAAAGTGCATTTTGTCGGTAAAATTTAAAATTAAACATCGTCCTTAGATCTTTGGCCTCATTGTTTTTAATGAAAAGAAAACGACATCATTTGGTTTAACACCAAACAATGTCGTTTTTGTTTGATGTTAAACCACCCGAACACCCCTTTCCTCTCCCCTGCATCGTTTTTGCCTTGTTTTCCTCTTTGTTGTTGTTGGTCTTCTCTCTTCCACCATCCAACCTCTGTCATCTATGTGTTGCTCTCGTCTAGCTTCCATCGTCTTCAGTTAAGTTGAGGTTAGTCGTCCATCTAGGAGCAATTAAGTTTATTTTTTCTGTGAGAAATTTTGTTGTTAAATGGTTATGTGAACATCGGTTGGTTCATTTTTCTGTAAGTATTCTGCATTTTTTAAGCTTTGGTTTATTCATTATTAGCTTGAACATGTTTATGTTGGTGAATAATGGAAAAAATATAGTGGTTTTGTTGTTAGGTAGAGATGAATTGTTGCCTATGAATTGTTTAGGGATATCATATCTTGTTTTTCTAAAAAAGAGAAATGTCTCTTAAGGATATTAGTGAGACTTGGTTAAACAACTGTCAAGGAAATTAGTTTATGGTTAAAATAATTGACAACTTTAAATATTACTTAAAAAGTTGGGATAATAGATACTTTTTTGTTTTGATGGA
This sequence comes from Erythroxylum mucronatum, assembly GCA_027563825.1. Lineage (NCBI taxonomy): Eukaryota > Viridiplantae > Streptophyta > Magnoliopsida > Malpighiales > Erythroxylaceae > Erythroxylum > Erythroxylum mucronatum. The sequence continues at coordinate 5,494 of JAOSBP010023822.1, read as the reverse complement.
GTCATGATATTGTTTGTACTTAATTGTGGTATTTACATATTAAACTAAAAGTGATACACATTTTTATACACATATGGTATTCTGATGAGTTATCCTTTTCCATCTATTTTATACAAAATATTTAATAAATTTTCTTTTCTCTTTAGTGTGGTAGAAACTCACCTACCTTTGCCCATTTTAGTGCTTAATATTAGTGATCTCTTATGTTATAGCTTTCTTATCCCATCTATTTTCAAATACCCGCCATTTTTTATTAAATGTTCAATGTTTTTCCTTTAAATGTTCCCCATCCATTTTTCCTTAAAATACGTGTTATTTCATTATGATGGTCAAGAAAAAGGATGGACTAAATTCTTTAGAATGGAAGAGTTGTGCTATAATAAAATAGCTTCAAAAGTTTTATTAACTAAGTCCATAAAAATTTAGGCTTTAATGGTAAAGGTGCCGCTAGCTTTTTGCTATGAAATAAAAACTAGAACATGTCATTTAATGAATTTGCAGTGAAGTATGGGTTTTGATCCTTATACCAAACTAAAGTTGTCCTATCTAAGGATAAATTATGATCAAATAATCTCCTTGAGGTAAATACTAAAATATATATTATATATATTTTAGTATTTACCTCAAGGAGATTATTTGATCATAGTTTATCCATAATATATATTTTAGTATTTACCTCAAGGAGATTATTTGATCATAGTTTATCCTTAGATAAGGATAAATCCATCTATTCTTTCACTGGGTCCATATATAGGGAATTTATAAGGACATTTAAAAAGAATGACATGGTTATACCTTGTGATCTATTATATCTAAAGCATATCATGGTGAAAGCATCATGAAACCTTAGATTTTTCTTTACAAAATACTTAAACAGTATGGAAAACAATGAATATAAGCTATTTTCTAGGGCATCTGCTAACTGAGTTATCATAGAAGTTTGATTGTATATAATAACATCACGAAATTGACATTTGATTCTTTTACACTTAACATAGACTTTAAGGTGATAAAAGTGGATATGGTGAGAAAAGTCAATGATGAATATATGTTAACTTGGAGTATATGATACCTAATAAAGATGATATAGGCTCCCAAACACCAAAATCTAATTAAACTTATATAGGACAAGATCGAGGTACAAATTAAGATGAATGTGATAATAAGGAAACTAAAAAATGCTTTGATATCATTGCAAATCATCTGGACCAATTAGAGGAGCAAGTTTCTCATTATCTTATTGATAAGAAGGCCTCCAAAATACCACCATATCTTACTTCTAATTACTTGCCTATAATACCTACCAATGCCAACTTTGCTAATAAAAAGAGTTGCAATTCTACTTATAATCTGTTGATGGTTTTACTTAGTGATATACTTATAGCTAGAATTTTGATTTTTTTTACGAACTCATTTTGTCATTCTATTTCCTTTTTTTTAAGTTAAAGAAGTTAACTAATATTTCTAAAAGTAAAACAAGTGAAAATACAATATAAGCCTTGAAAAGGCCACATCCAATTAGAGGTGCAACATTTTAGTTACAACTTGACTACGATAATATTAATTAACCCATGAGTATCTGAAGCAGGTATCTTCTAATCTCCATGTAGCTTTCAATACCTCCCTACAGGGCCTTGCATTGTTATTTTCTTATCATACACTACCAAAACTACATTGACTTATTTTCTAAAACTTGCTTTTATGTTATTAGATACTTCAGTAATTGTTGTTTTTCTTACATTGTCTTTTCTTTAATTGTGTTTGTTTGTAAGGTAAAAATAAATTCTAAATGTCAATCTTCGTTCCCCTAATCGTCCCCCTAGCACTAACCAAAACTCAAATCCTAACCTTCCATCGCCTAACCCATCCCTTGTTCCACCTTTGCTACCTCCTTCCCCAGTCCCATTGTCGTCAATCGGTGACCATTTCCCTCCTCTCAACTCCTCACATCGACCACCACCTTCGCTGCCTCCCCCTTCCCTTGTTCCACCTTCGACACCTCCTGTCCCAGCCCCTTTGTCTTCTTCTTCGACTCTACTTCCTACACAGATGGCCCCATTTCCTGGACCCCCCCAAGAGTTGCCCCCCTCAGCTACGACACGATCTTGGAAGAGTGTAGTAGAGACAGGTACGGGGCATCCTTCTGAGATCTCGGCGCTATCTTTTTACCCTCCTGAAGTTAAGGAAAATCAAGTCTTTGTGATTCCTCCGAGGGAACTTGCACAGCGAGGCGCGACCAAGTTTCGCACAACATTGTTTGGATTCTTTTTGGGGAAGCGTCCTGCTTTTCTGGTGGTGCAACGCGCACTGACTAAATCGTGGTCTGAGTTTGGTCTCCAGGCGATTTTGATCACTAGCTCCAACAATTTCTTATTCCGCTTTGCCACTGAGGAAGGTCTGCAGTCAATGGTAGAACGTGGTCCTTGGCACATTCACGGTAAGCCATTGTTTCTCAGGCAGTGGAGCTTGAATGGTGGAGACAGGGCTGACATCCAACAAGCTCCAGTTTGGGCTCGTTTTTACAACATTCCTGTGGAATACTAGAGTACTGAGATACTGAGCAGAATCGCTAGTGCCGTAGGGGTGCCTCTTCAGTTGGATACTCCCACTGCTACAATGTCCAGGATCCGCTATGTCAGAATTTGCGTGGAATTAGAGTTGGCGAAACAGTGGCCCTCCATGTTCCAATTGGCCACGTATGGCGAGGATGGGCAGATATCATTTCAGACAGTCTCCATTGAGTACGAATGACGCCCTCCAGTGGCAGAGCAGCAGAAGGTATGGGCACCTACAGGCCGTAAGTTTGTAACTGGTCTTTGCCAAGAATTGGAGCAGCATGAGGCCCTGGAGAAACCGATGGTCCCTGAACCGACTGTCATTCCTCCGGAGTTACATATAGAAGTCCCACAGGAGATGGACCTTCCCCAACAGGCTCTCTCTGATACCTCCAAGGTTGCAGGTGATATAGCAGGTTGTCTGACTAGGAATTCACCTCAGGGTGCTTCCCCTCTCAACACTTCCGATGAATGCAGTGGACATAGTGGTGCCTATCCAGCTCAGCATGAGAATTCGACAGGTATACCGCCTTCCCCTACTTCTAAATTGAGACTAGCTAGTCTTGGTACAATGGGCGGGGTTGAGGGGGATTTCTTAGTTAGGAGAACTCGGAAGACTAGAAAAAAAAGTAGACGTAGGAGTGTGGCTTAGCTGGTTTGTCATTATGGAGTTTGTTTTTGGAATGTGAGGGGTCTGAATCACCCTAATAAACAGCATGTCGTCCGTGCTTGGCTTAAAAATTCTTCTGTTGCTTTTGTTTGCTTAGTTGAAACCAGGATTCGTTCTCCTGGTCTTTTGCAGTCTGTCTGCCAGTCATTGTTTCCTAATTGGGATAGCTTTAGCAATATAGCCTCCTCGTCCAATGCTAGAATTGTGGTTGCATGGAAGTCTGACCTGCTTCGGTGCTTAATCTGTAGTTATTCTGACCAGTTTGTGCACGTGGAACTCCTTCCTAGGCATAGCTTAGAATCCTTCCATGTCTCTGTGTTTACGGTGCCAATAATTCTACCCATCGGAAGCTTCTTTAACGTGACCTCACTTTAATTTCCTTATCTATGAGTCAACAACCATGGTTAATTATAGGTGACTTCAATGCCATGCTCCATCCTCATGAATTTGATCCCCCTAGTGTGACAGCCCTGAGTAGCCAACATGATTTCTGAGCGTTTGTAGGGGCCTGTCAATTATTTGACCTTAATTCCAGTGGGCCTCGGTATACTTGGTCCAATCGACAACTAGGTCCTTCCTTCCTTGCTCGTAAGCTTGATAGGGCCCTCATTAACCCTTTCTGGAGTAGTAAGTTCCTTGCTTCCCACTGTATTGTCCATAATCCTCATACTTCTGACCATTCCCCTCTAGTGGTTAAGGCGTTAGGCAATCTACACAAGCCCTCTTCTCCCTTTAGGTTCTTCAACCTTTTAGCTGCTCAGCCCAATTTTCTAAGGGTTGTTGAGAACGCTTGGGCCTCTCCCATCTTAGGTACTCCGATGTTTAGGGTAGTTTCTAAACTTAAGCTGGTTAAGGCAGCTCTCAAAATTATGCATTCTAATCAGATAGGGGAAATCAATGCCCGAGTTGTCCACTGTCAACATCAGTTGAACCAAATTCAGGACCAACTGCGATCCTCCCCAGGGTCCACCCTTCTCCTAAATAGAGAATCTGTAGCCATTCGTGACCTTTATCGATCCCTAGACGATCAGGAGTCATTTTACAAACAAGCTTCTAGAATCAAATGGTTGAAGGAAGGTGATCGTAATACTAATTTTTATCATAAGTCTCTTCTTGCCAACAGGAACAGAAATACTATTCATTCTCTAGAGGTGGGTAATGGCAGTCGGGTAGTGGAGCTTAGTGCTATTCAATCTCATTTTCTGGACTTCTTCAAAGGTTCTTTAGGAGTTGCTAAGCTTCTTCATTCCTCTAAGGAGTTTGTCACTCCTCTTTTTCCTCAGCCTCTTGCGGACACTCATTCCTAGGCTTTAATAGTGGATGTCTCCCCTAGCGAAATCCGTGAGGTTTTCCACTCTCTTAATCCTGATAAGGCTCCTGGCCCTGATGGTTTTAATGGGCACTTTTTTCGTCAGGCTTGGACAATTATAGGGGGAAGTTACAGCCGCTATTCAGAACTTTTTCCTTCAGGGAAAGCTTTTAAAAGAGATTAATTCTACTTTCATTACCCTTATTCCCAAGACAGCTCACCCTTCCAATGTCCAAGATTTTAGGCCCATATCCTGTTGCAATCTGATCTACAAGATAATTGCTAAAATTTTAACCAATCGCCTTAATTCTATTCTCCCTCTAATAGTAAGCCCGAATCAAAGTGCCTTTATCAAGAATTATCGTATCGGAGATAACATCCTTTTAGCCTAAGAAATTTTCAAGAATTACCACATTTCAAATTCTCACAAGCGGTGTGCTTTTAAAGTGGATCTCCGCAAAGCATATGACTCCATCCATTGGGATTTTCTTCTTATTACCTTAGAAGTAGTGGGTATCCCGCGAAGGTTCGTAGTGTGGGTTCGAGAATGCATCACCACCCCCTCTTATTCCATTCTTGTTAATGGGTCTCCTACTACTTTCTTTAAAGGTAAATATAGGTTACGACAGGGAGATCCCCTCTCACTTTTCCTCTTCATTCTATGTATGGAAGTATTCTCTAGGCATTTGAGTGTTACTGTAACACCCAAATACCCCCTAGGAGGATACATGGATGCCACCCAAGACAGAACAAACAAAACAGACATCACACTGATATTTATTTTATTTAATAACTCAAACCCACACATATATATATTACATAATGAATATCAGAATAGAAATCCAAAGAATAATTACAGGCCCAAATAAATTATACAAAATATATTTTCGACCAGTATAAACCAGACGCCTTTGGCCACTGCGGTTGACTTGTCCCAGTCTTTAAACTCTTCGCTCCGAA
>JAOSBP010023802.1:0-10233 GCA_027563825.1 Erythroxylum mucronatum | reverse complement strand
TTCATGCATTAAATTTTCATTAATCAAGTGTATTAATGCTTTAAATTCACTAATCATGCTTAATAATCATAAAAAAATTCTGGGGCTAACAGGACGTCGGACACGTGTCTCGCAAGGATGAGGCTCCAACAATGGGCCTCCAAATAAAGTAGTTTGACGACGTCAACTTGACTATAGAGCTTTTTCACCTTCCATCACGATGACTTTGATACTACTTATTGGGAGACAATAACACATCTCTCTAAAAGATCAACCAAATATCAAAAACTAAAATACTTTTAAACTTGCATCAATAAATTAGTATGAGAATAAGAAATTTAATAATGAAACAAACACTAAGATTTACGTGAAAAAAACCCTCCAGTGTAGAGGAAAAACTACGAACAAACCAACAAGTAAATCCATTAAACTCAAATAAAGATTCACAAATATTGATCTCTCACCCCACAACAACAAGTTGTGTAACGAAGTTTCATGATTGAAACCAAAGTTGATTTAACAATCAACAAACACTCTAATCAATCCCAAAAACAATTAAAAAAATGGATGAGAATATAACACTACTTGCCCTCTCTCTGATTTTCCTCACTTTTAGATGTTATGGCCGCATTCACCTACAAAACCTCCGCATTTTTCTTTTTATATCACGAAATAAGTTTTTCTGCACCATATATAGTCACATACAAGGCCGTATAAGTGACTGTGTATCTTCAAAACCACCTCACTCATAGATGTATAATGTTACAGAGAGATACACGGTCATCACGGGTGCGTACATGACTATTAATGTCTTCGCTCTTTGTATCCTTCTTCACACAATTCTAGAGACTTATCTGGTTAATCCACATGGCCTTATAAGTAAAGACACGAGCTTATGTGCTTATACGGTTAATATACACAACTGTATAAGTTAAAGACATGGACATGTAGCAACCTACATAGTTTTGTCTGCCCCAAAAGAACTTCATCCATCTTGTAGTCACTTGTTCGTGATCCCCACGAATCATAAAGGCATCTACGATTATCAAAAGTTTTAAAATAGGACTCAATAGTAATAACATAAGTAATCCCTTTCAAGAGGGGATTGTTTTTGGAAGGAAAATAAATTTTTATCAAGCAAATATGTCCTATTCCCATTTATTCTCCATAGAATATATAAACGATGTTAAAAATATTGATCAGATAACACTTGTCTTACGTATCTCTTTCCTACTTAAGTATTCTTCATATCGTTTATTCGAACTAATTGAGAGTATTCTCTACAGGAATAAAATCCCTCAGCTATCTAGGTTTAGTAATTTTTCTGTCGAGTCTTGGCACATATTATTGATATATCCCTCAGCTTTATAATTTGTTGGCCCCAAGTTCCTTTATGGCTTGCCTGTAACATATGTCAACAATTCACTTCCAAATCCTGACTAAGCTTCCTTTCCATTTTGATTTATTTTTCTTTGAATTTCGAGGTGTTCAAGAGGGAAATATGTGGATGTCTATCCTTCTGTCTCAGTCCATTCAACATATGAGACTTTAACTCTCATACACAAAAATCAGATCCTTAAAATGGGATAGGAGGTAATAAGACAGAGACTTCTGGTTATCCTATTTTGGATTCAAGTTTTGATTACAGTGCTAGGTGAGAGCAAGGTGAAACAGGGGTGAGGCATTGTATGGAGGAGAGGAATACTGAAGCTTAAAGAGAGAAGACTGCCACAGAAAAGAGAAGACCCAACCATCAACATTTCTAGAGTTGATAAGAAAAACAAGAGGCGTGCAACTGGGAGTGTCAACGGCATGAGAGGGTGCAAACCCACTCTGCGTCTTTCCAGATCTGAAGCGATCAGATCCATTTGAAGAACTTCAAATCTCTCATGCCCCAAAACCTCTACCCTCTCTCTTCACCCAAACTTACCCTTTACCTTTCCTTTTCTCCTTTTGAACCCTACCATAGCCGCCATCTCTGACCCATGTTCCTTGCCTCTATGGCTATGAACTCAATGGCAGGCCTTCTAGCCTCCCTTTCTGGCATCGAGAGAGGGGAATCCTCCATATCAAAAGTCAATTTCCCTGTGCTTACCAAAGAAATAGTAGCATCTCACTTGACAGCTGATTGCAATGGTAAAATCCCTAGCCATATCGAAATGGCAGACAAAGATCCGGCCATATCCAATCTAGTTGGAGCATGGAGGAACAAATTAAAGACCATCCACCATATGGGAACACGCAAGCACTATCAAAATGTGCTCAAGGATGGAGTCTAACCTCCACTGGTCGAAATGTTAATGGCGGGAGCTAAAGCTTGGTCCATGCCTCAAATAGGTTTCTTCTGGTCTAAGTGTCCTACATTTTCGACAGTTAATGCTTGGGCAAAATCAAGATGGGGAAAGAAGGGACTTGAGAAAGCAATGCTCGGGGAAGACAGCTACATTCTATTCAAGTTTGTCAATAGCACCAACCTTGACGAAATTATAGAGCAGGTCTGTGGCACATCGAAGCGTAACCCCTCTTCATCCAGAAATGGTGGTCGAGACTAGAAATGGACAAAGGTCAGATAGACAACTTGCCACTATGGGTACAGTTTCATAACGTACCGATGGATTTCTAAACCATTGAGGGTCTTAGCTACATGGCTAGCTCCTTGGGTAAACCCATTTGTATAGATTCCTTAATTGCAGCAATTGAACTGCTTTGCTATGCTAAAATGTGTGTTGAAGTATCAAAAAAGGCCTCCTTACTTGATTCACTTCCCATTCTTCGGTTGACTGACAAGAGTGAACTAGAGAAGACTATCATACCCTTCTCCTATCCCTAGAAATCGACAAATGATAGCAAAGTCTGGAAGCCAACAAGTAAGATGTTTCAAACTGAATGGCATAATGATTTACTAGATTCTAGTGTAGTTGATGACAAGAATGGTGCAGTAAATGAAGACAGGGAAGCTGTGTACGAAACACCCTTAGTATAGGTAGATAATAACATTAATAGTGTTGTAGAAGTTGTTAATAGTGTGGTCGATGCTATTGAATGTGCAATGGTTGTTGTTATTGGTGTAGTTTCTGATACAACCCATGTTGAGGCTATTAAAAATAGCCAGCTTGCAGCGGATGAAAATACTAGTGTTGTTGATGTGGGCATGCTTAATGATGTTGTGGATGTAGTTAATAGTGTTCCGGATGCACAAATGGCTCAGGTTGTAAACAATGATAATCAGTTAATTAGTTTGAGGTCCGAACAAGTTGTTACAAATATTGCCAGGAACAACCAACTCTTAATAACTAAAGTGCAAAAAATGTGGAGAGTCTAGACAATAGAGCGAGTGATTTCAACTCTTAATATTTGGAGCATTGTTAGATGGATTGGGCCAACATGTTGACTCCATTAGGGGACAGGGGTCATCTCTCAAAACCAAGCAGAGTACTATGATACTCCATTACCGGTAGCCCATGTCCCTAACATCTCTAGAGATTTTTACATGCAATCCAAACCTACAAAAAGGAAATCTGTAAGGAAGAGAAAGTCAAACCTCAAATATCAAAGGGCTTCCCCTAAATAGTGGAACATTAGGGGGTTAAAGGACCTCATGAACTAGAAATGGTGAATGACCTTTTTTATGAGGAAGAAATATCAATGGTGCCTATAGTTGTTTCTTGTTGTTGTCTATCTTGCAGACAGTTATACTATCTTACTTAGGGAGTTTTTATTTTCAGACATATTGCAATATGATGGTAGGCTTAAAGTCATGAACTCATTGTAACTTAGATTTGGTTTTTACTATAATTAAAATTCTTCTTCATTTAAAGAAAGATCCTATATAAGGAGATCGATATCTACACTCCTTTTGTTACACTTTTGAAACTAAAATTTGGAGATTGAGGATTATAAAAGAATTTGTACTTATGAAAATACACGTTCATAAAAAATAACGAAAAAGAAAACTCTTTTATTTGTAGTAATATGGTGGACATGGAGATGGCAATAGGGTTGAAGAAGTGAATAAGGTAAGTATGGTGGTTGATGGTTGTATAGGAGTGAGCTGGAGATAGTTACAATAAAAGTTGAAAAACAAGACGGACTAATGATACACAATTTAGAGAATTAGGGAAGTTTTCCCTTTAACAATATTTTTTTTGTTTTTTTTGAGGGAGTAAAGCGATTCCAATTAATCAAATAGCAATCGAATACAAGCCGGGATGGTGTTCCAAAACGAAAAGGAACCAAAAGATAAAGAAGCCCGTGCTAAACAGTGCGCAGCAGGATTAAGAGTTCTACGAATCCAGGAAACGCGGATGTCGGGGCGAGAAGCTAACAAAGACTTACAATCGTCAACAATTAAACCAAACTCAGAAAGATCCTCCGAATCAGTTCGGCGAAGAGCTAGAAAAAGGGATTGAGCATCGGTGAAAATCGTACCAGGACCAGGGTGGGCGTGGATAAGCCATTGCACAGCAGTGCGTAATGCAACAGCCTCGGCCTGACTCGCAAGGAGAACGCCATCGCGAACCGAAGAGAAAGCTTGGACAAAGTGACCATGCGAATCACAAAGGACAGCGGCGCAACCTGTTCGACGTTGCTCGGTAAAAATGGCTGCATCAACGAAACAACGCCAACGAGTCACTGGGGGGTTGATAGGGACAACAGTAGCTGCACCTGACGGAAAAGTAGGAGGGATATGAACCACTAACTACTTTAATGACTTAAATTGGGATCTAGGGCATTTGATGGGGCAGTAACTTTTTTTTTCATTTTGAAATGCATTGAGTATTGCATGTTCCATGAATCGTGACTTTTGAGTAAGTGCTTTGAAACAAAAACAATAAAGGATCCTTACATCAAATTTTAAATTTCAATCATGATCAATGATTTTTTAGAAGCCAAAAGAATTTCTTGATACATTTGTTTTCTAGCAAGTATGTGATGAAACTTAGCCTTAACCAAATTTGAGGGGGCAAAACAATTTTATTGCATAGGGTATGTTTGGTTAAACATAAAGTTTTTAATGGAATGGAATGAAATAGAATAGAATGGAATGGTTTATAATGAAATGGAATGTAAATGGATGTAATATTAAAAAATTGTTGTTTAGTAGGAATGGAAAGGTTCATAATGTAATATAGTGAAATTTTGTTTAGATGAAGGGTTTATAATGTAACATAATGTAAAGTTGTTTATCATTTTATATTTCATCATAAACTTCCCAATTAAGAGGTTTTTCATTTTTACTATTTAGGATGGAATGAGATGTAATATGAAACCTTATTCTTCCATCTCATTCCATTCTAAACCTTCCTCCCAAACGATGAAATAATATTCCATTTCATTAATATAACCCCCAACCAAACATACCCGTAGTTAAGAAGAGGTGCTCATTAAATAAAATATTAAAAGTACAGTTGACTTATAAACTATTTTATCATAAAAAAGGTGTGATTTAATTAACTCTCTTAAGCATTATTACATTCTAATTTTTCTCCAATTCATCTGTAAGAAACAAATTATTGTAGAAAAATTAATTATGATTAAATCGCAGGCATAGTAAAATAATTATTATATTTTTATTTTGATTATTTTAGTAAATACTTTAAAATAATAATAAACAATAAAAGATAAAATAAAATAAATTTATAATATATTTTTTTATGAAAGAATCAACTATAAAACTGTTCAAATATCCAATCTCTAATAGTATTTAATAAAAAAAGAACTTTAAATATTTTGGAAGAATCTTAACTTCTTCAAACTATTCTTTTTTAATTACAATTATAATTAAAAGTTAAATTATATTATTTACTTGAAATTACCTCTTAATGGATTCAAAAATTCCTACATTAAAATTCTTTAGTAATTTAGACAAACTAATAGCGTAAAAATTACAATGTTTTAAAAACTAAACTGAAATTTAAACCAATAAGATAAGAAGTTTAAGGTTTAAAAAGTTCAATTGGTATTAAACTTTTATAAAATCAATTAAAAATTGAATAAAATTGAAGAATTTGAAATATTATTGAAAGATATTATCCTTAATTTAAATTTTAATTACAAACGGCTGTTAAATAAAAATTAAATAGTTTATTTTGGTTTATAAAAACTGATTAGTTTACAAAAATTTACTTATTAATAAATAAATTGATCAAATTTTAACAAACAAATGTTATTAAAGTAAATTGAATAATAAAGTTAAAAACCAACTCAAAAAGTTAAAAATTGAACACAAAGTTGGTTTAAAATTTTATGATTGAAATGGTTCAATTTTTGAATCATTCGTAAAAAAAATTCCTTCTTAATCTTACATATTCAATTTTTTTAATCATCGATAAAAAAAACTGCCTTCTTTAATCTTACATATTCCATAAGGTAAACGATACACCTGAGGCCTAAGCCCAATTTGGTGGTTTGTTTGCTCCGACTCATTCTTATAGTCCCCAAGCTCCTACTTGTTTTACTCGATGAATCTTGTTTTGTTTATGATAATAATATGAGATTAGGACACGTTTCTTTTTCCCTTTCACCAGAAAAAAAATTAAAGATTCATCGTAAAATTGCCTCCTACCTAATTTGACAAATTTGAGACAGACTTAGGCATCAGAGATACCTTTCAACGTTGTTTTGCAAACATGAAACAAACACTGAACACTTGAAGCAAAAGTGAACCACCGAGACATAATCAAATTTGTTATTACTTTCTAAATATACCATTCCACTTAGCCTTGCCCTTGACATCACTCTAGATCTTCTAGTGGTCCGTATAACTACATGATTGTTGGTCTACAATATCTTGCTCTGGTGAGTTACATTGCTGCAATTTGTAACTACTGACTAGTTTTGTAGTTGAAGGGAATTTTATATTGTTAGTTGACAGCGCATGTCGAGTGTACTGCAAAATTTACCTGACTCTACGCACTCAAATTTGTAGTTATGGTGAGTCGAGATCCAATCCACAGGGAATGTTCGGTCAATTTTCGTAACAAAATTAATTGATGCAAGGAAAATAGAAAAAGGGGGTTTTAGATTTTGAACAATTCAGAAAATAAAATAAAGCAAACTATAAAAAACAAATTAAAACAAGCGAGCGAAAATGATTAAATTGTCGAATATACTTAAGGTCCAGTTTTAGGTTCAATCTTGGCCTAAACATGATTAAGCATATTTTCATCATCCTAACGTCTTTACAACTCTCTTCAAACTATCAATCTGAGATTAATAGAATGCTTTACTAATCTCGATTTTCCTTTAGGTTTTGTTTAATCAAGATATGATCATTAATTAAACCTAACTACTGAATAACCTAGGATATGATCTCTAAATTTAATTTTACAGCCCACATTGCGATGTAGAAAACGATCAATATGAGTAGTAACCTCATACATTTGGATTATCTAACCAAAGTTATGTTGTTCCAAACGATACGGGGTCATTAGATGCTACTCATAAACATCAAAAGTAACGATTACGGATTACATTCATGTTTTAGCAATAGGTTCGAAATAGAACAATCAAAATAATGTATTAAGATTATTCATCCCAAAACCTGATCAAATCAACACCATCAACACAAACTTCTGAAGAAAAAAATTACAACCTTAAAATGATAGAATAGGTTAACCGTGACTTGGCAAGTTGGCATCGATATTCTCGTTGAACCGACTTTAGAAAGCTAGCCTTCCATCTCCATTTTTATGCTCTAAGTGTCAACCATCTTCTCCATAGTTGCTTCAGTGGTGAAAGAAATGAAGAAAGAACCGTAACGCCTCTACACCTGTTCTCTACACTGCTCTCTCTTTTTATTTAGTTTTTGGTCCACCCTACTATTCACTCACTGATTTGTTACTATGAATTTTAAGTAAAACGCATCCCATGCCATAGTCTGCATTTAATGCACAAAGTCTGCGTTAAACGTAAACGACTGACCTGCATGCGATTTATTCTCCTCACCAACGTCATTTTGGCCCTTTGCCCCTCACTAAATGCTACCGTTTCATGCTTAATTTGCTACCATTTTCTGCTCCATTAGATTGACGTTTTTGCATTGTAAAAACATGCACGTGCTGTATTGCTTTCTATGATTCTTCTTCTTTATGTTCCATTTTTCTTGTCTTCCTCTTGTCTTTTAATTTTCTTCTTCATGCTCCATGAAGACAAGTGAATATTAATCTTTGAAAAATGGCCCAAATTGACTCACTTTAACTTCTTTGCTTCCGAATTATGCCTAAAATCACATATGAGTCAAAGTATTTTAAGCATTTCTAAGGCATTAATCACTAAGTGTAGCATATCAAATGAATCAAATTTTAAACATACATCATTAGCTTAAAGTTTATGATTAACGATTTTGATGATAACTGTATAATATTTTAAAATTCAAATTGGATTTATTTTCTTGTATAATTAACGATCTTATTCTCAAAAGGAAATAAAGTTATAAGAAATACGCTTTCTTTCTTACAAGAACCTTCATTATGAACTTACCTTATTAGAATAGTTTATCCGAAAGGATCCTACAAATTATAAAGGTCATATATTAGCCCCGTGATTACTAAATTTTTTTTGGCAAAGATGACATCAAAGTTATTCAGATTTAAATCTACCCAATTGACTAAGGATGCAAGATGAAGCAACGAGTAGTTAAAGAAATTGACTATTTAAGAAAGAGCAACAACACTTGTTAAGTAACGAACATAATTAGACTTTCAAAACTTTTGAGTAGGATCTATATTCTTGTGAATCATATCATTCTTATTGTGCCTTAGAAAGTGAAATCACTCAAGGAAGAGAGAAATTGTTATTTGAGAACTTCTTTTTGATATTATATTTTTCTGTGAGCTTTTAGAAGCTTATTATACACTTCGAGTGTGGAAGGTTAGAAAATCTTGAAAAATATGTACTCATGAGCTTAGACAGGCTCGTCAAACTTAATACTCAGATTTTTATAGTGAAACACTCAAGTTGGATACTTGAGGACTGAATGTAGGATAAGTTGTAAGACGAATCAGTATAAATCAACTGCATCTTTCTTCTCTTTCTCTTATTATCTTTTATATTTATGCATTATATTGTGTGTGTATTCATTTCAGCAAGAGGCTCCTTCACTTTTATAATAGGTCCCTTTTGTTTTCAACTTGCTGACGGTTCCTTTCAGTTTTAATAGGCACCTTCTATTTTTAAACTGTTTTAACAAAATTAATCATTCAGTAGGCTCCTTTCATTTAAGCAGGCTCCTATCCCATAAACGACTCCCATCGCCTAATGATAAGTGCATATTTTTCTATTTTTATGTTTTAATTATCTCTTTTTATTCCTCTTGTTGATTAAATTAGTGGGACTTAATTGATTTAATATTTTCTTGAAGAGATTTAAGTTGATTTGCATTTTAATGGAGGAAATCAGTGTGTCGTTCAACCAATCTTAAATTGAAGCTGACATGTTATTAGGGTGACATTTTAATTAACAAAAACGTGAGAGACAGGGCAGCAAGGATCACAACAAAGCAAGCAATAGCGTGGGAGATAACATCTGGACACGTGAGGAAGCAACATACGGAGAGGACAGAAATTGAGAGCAAATTAAACATGTAAAACATGTTAGGGGGCGTTAATAAAATCGCAGTAGGGAGACAATCAAGCAACAGTGTGGACTCAAGTGAGGTATCGCTAGGAGACAAAGAAAATCAATAGATTAATGGACCATAGCTGCCGCAACAAATAAAGAGGAGAGACCAATGTTTGTGACGCAAAAGACAAGCAAGACCAGCCAAATCAGCAAATTGAGACATAATAAACAGGTGGGCCCAAGAGCAACGTGAACTTGTAGGAAGGCTTTAAGTTAGAGAGCAACAGCAACAATTAATGAAGGGGGGCCCACGAAGACTTGATGAGGGAACAAAAACCTAGATACTTAAAAGGCAGAGGAGGGCAACGCACAGGGGACTTGGACTTTGATTTTCAACAACAACAGCGACGGCAGCATAGTGGGGCTCGACTTTTGGAAGACTTTTTCTGATCTTGGAGGCAACAACAGCAGGAACGCACGCTACAGGAGACGCTGGACAGCCTTTACCGAATTTCCAGATTTCACTTTCCTTAGTTTTTATTTTTCTTCTTTGTTATGGAGACTATGTTATTTAAGAATTATGTTTTATTTAATTTCGTTATGAGTAGCTAAGTTATTTTAGTCGGGGAATTCCAGTTATTATGCTTTGACCTGTGAGACCTTAATGTTCTGAATATTTGGTTTATAATATTC
>JAOSBP010023777.1:0-10234 GCA_027563825.1 Erythroxylum mucronatum | reverse complement strand
TGAAGAATGCTACCAAGAACTTCCGCTCAGAGACAATGCTCGGAGAGGGAGGTTTCGGTTGTGTTTACAAAGGTTGGCTTGATGAGAACACCTTGGCTCCTACTAGATCGGGGAGTGGGATTGTTGTGGCTGTCAAAAAGCTCAAGGCAGAGAGCTCTCAGGGTCACAAGGAGTGGCTTGTATGTGCATTTTTTATGAAACCAATTCTTTTACTTCCCTGTACCTTTGCTAGTTTATATTTAACTGAATTTTTTCAAATCTTCCGATTTTGCAGGCTGAAGTGAACTATCTTGGTCAGTTTCGTCATGAAAATTTGGTGAAACTCATAGGGTACTGTGCTGAGTCTGACAATAGATTGCTGGTTTACCAGTATATGCCAAAGGGAAGCTTGGAGAATCATTTATTTAGAAGTAAGCAAATGTTCTTTGGTTGGATTTCATTTACTTTTCAGTATCTTCTTACATTACAATGTTGTTATAAGTACATTTGAATTAAAGAATATTGTAGAAGTATGATGAAGTTAGGAACCAAAAGAACATTGTTGCCAATAGAAGTTCTGTGACAAATCCCTTGATTCACAAATTGTTGGTTACCAGGTTGATGGTCTGAGTTTACAATTTGCATCAGTTTGAAGTGGTTCGTTGGTATTTCAACCAAATAACGAATCCCTTGTTCTCAGGATTTAAAAGTCAGGAAATATCAAAGAAACTTTACTTTTCAGAACTAAACCACCATTTAAAAGAAATACCATATTCTTAGAAAAGTGCCATTGCAATAACAAATCCCAATAGTGGTTTGATAAGTTACTGAGCAAGAAATCCTCCACCCACCAGAAAATCAAACGCAAATGACTCAGTTAGTTGATTCATTCTCAAGCGTTGTCACCTCTCTGGCACAGGAACAAAAGCTGATGACTGTCATCCCTCCTTTGTCTACTATTTCAAACAACAAGACAATAATTTGACTTTCAAAAGAAAAAAAATCCACTAGACATCTTTTGATTTAATTGTTGCTTCGGAACAGATGAATGCACTTTAGGAGGAAGGGCTTGTGTACAGCAGGTGGAATATTTTTCACAACAGGTGCAGACATCTTTTTATTCATGACAGTTGCGGGTGTCTTTGAAGGTAAGCCTCTTGACCGTGCAGCAACCCCATTGTTGTTACCAAGCTGCCTTCTAGAATCCATATTGGGTTTAACGATGGAAGAAGACTTGTTGAGAACTGTTTTAGACTGTATTTGTCCATTAGTAGACCTAGATTTTCTTCCTTCACCTCTGTTCGTGATACTTCTGCCCTTGAAACTTGACAGTTGTTTGCTTTTCTGCATCATTTGAGCAGACCGTGCCTCTTGAACATCGGCAAAAAACCTGTATAAGTTTTCTCAATAAAAGCATCCACAACAAAAGTCATTCACCATCCAATCAATTAACACAAACAGAAATTGACAAAAACAAAGAAATGCCCAAATGGAATCTTGTCTTTCACTATAAACATCTATATAATCCATTACCAGAATCAGCATTCAAGAACTGTTTCAAATAGAAACAACTAGCAATTAAAAAGGAACCCGACGAATTAATTCATGAACAAAGCTTAAAGCTTCAACATTCGTACAGTCAGTACCCAGTTCAGTTGTCCAACATATGGACAAATCCATACAACAGAATATTAGAGAAAGAGAACAGAGAATACGGACAGAACCACAACCCAGAACAAAATACCATCCATACGGACAGAACAAGCAAGAATAAAATGTTAACGACTTACGTGCAGAAGTCAATTGAGCTTTGAGCACAGCAGACGTGGAGATGAACAGAAGGAACTCCGGCGAGAAGGAACTCACAGATGAGGACAGCACCGCAAACGCGGATGAGGACAGCATCGCAACCGACTGCGAGAAAGGAGGAGGGAACAAAGACGCAGAACCAAAACCAACTCATGGCAGCGATAAGGGACCAACGGCGAGAAGGAACCGACGGCGCGACAGAGAAAAATACAGCAGGTCAAGATGGTGGACTCTCTGAAAGCAACGTCAATGAGTACGGGCTGGCCCGTACTAATCTTACATATTTTTTTTTTAAATTTAATACGACGTCGTTTTTTTACGTTCCTGTTGAGCTACGGACTGGGCCGGACCTAACTGTCCAATTAACCTAAGCCGAAATCAGGCTGATTCAGGCTAAAATTGATATTTCTAGTCTCTGGCCCAAATCTAGGTTCTAGGTAGTTGTAGAATGATTGGAAGTAGGCTTGGCAGGAAAGACTTGTCTTGGTTCGAAATCAATATGTAAAATTTGATTTAACTGAGCTCTAGCTTATTAGATGATATTTGCGTCACTGTCTTTAGCCTCGTGTCTCTTTTGTTTTCCACGATTCATTAATTATAAATAGTTAATTATAAATAATTACTAGCAGCAACAAGTAATACAAACTTTGCTCTTAAAAATAAAATAGAAAGAACATACGATATGATTATACGAAATACGAAGGCCCATCCATTTATTGATATTATAGATACTGGTTGGATTAGCCTAGGGTGATCCTCAAACCCGTTAACAGGAAGAGGATTTGATCCGTACAGATACAGTCTTAGGTTGTGTTGGATGAGTAGTTCTTGAAATAGAAGTCCAGGAACAATAAACGGAGGTTGGTTGGGAGGGGACCCATACGAGTGTTTTGCAGTGGGATGTGATTTGAAATGGGATTAGATTCTCTACTCTCGTCGTCACAATCTTCTGCGGTTGATCGGTTGATTGCTTAAAATTGGGTAGTTTTACCAGGTCTTAGAAATTGACGTGCGCACTGGCTCGTCCAATTATATATATATATTTTATATCATAAGGAAAAGTATACACATGTTACGTTATTAATCTGGGCAAAGGAAACTTTAGCTATATCCTCTATTAGGATATCAAAGCAACCCACAAGTGGGCTTCGATACTAATAAATACCGAGATCTAAGAACCTGACATGATTTGCTAGCTAATTCACAGCTCTATTAACCCCTCGGTAGATATACTTAGCTTTTACAACCTATTTACAGTTGAGTAGCTATTGGATTCTAAAATTAAATTAGTGTGAGGCGAAAATATAGGGTTACTATTTTTGCCAACTAGGGTAGGGGGCCGGTTTAGACGATTTCCGGTCAGACCGGCCGGTCCGGTCCGGTTTTCATATCCTTGATTTTTTCACATATAGAGTCTCTCTTTCTTTCTATCTTTTTAGAGAATATTTCTAGGATTTACTTAGATTATTCTATGTAATTTGTTACATTTTTTGTGCTCCTTTCATTCAAAGAATAAGTAAAACAAAAAGTGGACGCTATATATCCCCCAGATACAGTGTAAAAGTACCCTCCCGTACCAATAATAAGCGTTTTAGTCAAAAGGTTTTGTTAACTTAAATGGTGCTTCAAAAGGTATGTCTCTTTTTACTAAAATATTAGAAGATTCATGGATGCTTCAAGTTCCTTTTAGGTTTTCTAATAAAGTTCCACGGAGTAAGGACGGTTGATTTTCAACAAGTTCAATCAATTGCGTCATTCAATAATGTTATAGTCAAAGACTAGGTCTTCCTTTCCATGTTAATCCCATAATTATTCCTTAACAAGTTAATGATAACAAAACTAACAAGTATAACAATTTAATTCTCTCCCTTACAATAGGTCTGTACATTTTTCTTAATGTACAAAACATAAAAGAACTATAAAAGTTTAGGAAATAAAAAGAAGGAAGGAAATTATGATAACTGATACTTCCCTAAAAATAAAAAGGCTTTATAGTTGTTTTGTGAGTAAGTAGAAATTGGCAGTAGGTATCATAATCCAATATTAAAACAACTTCAAAACACACTTAAATCCATAAATTTAAGGCTTCTTTTACCTTAAAACAAAGGGCACAAATTAACAAAATATATAAAAACAAATGCTAAAGAAACTTAGGCCTACTAAATTGATATAAAATGGTTTAAATCATGTTTTAATATAACAGGGTTATCCATCTCTTGTCTTCTCCTTGATATGAAGAATTTCAATATCAACCACATCTTTAGAGAAATAACTATCATCTTTATCGTGTTATTATCTTATAGCTATAATTAATAAAGAGACTTTTTCAGTTCAAGTTTAAAGATAAGACTGCAAGCTTTGGGAAAAAACTAGGATGGGAAAAAATGTCATTTAGCGATTCCTAAATAACATTTTTTCAGACTAGTTTTTCGACGATATATAATTTCCGTCGCTATTTTGCTACTGTTTCTCAACCGTTCCCAAATTTCTGTCGATAATGCCTTCATTTCTTGTAGTGCTTGATTTTAAAAAGTTTAATTAATTAATTTTAATTTTAGATACAACTCCTCTA
The DNA here is from genome assembly GCA_027563825.1 of Erythroxylum mucronatum. Lineage (NCBI taxonomy): Eukaryota > Viridiplantae > Streptophyta > Magnoliopsida > Malpighiales > Erythroxylaceae > Erythroxylum > Erythroxylum mucronatum. The sequence continues at coordinate 5,874 of JAOSBP010023777.1, read as the reverse complement.
AAATTTAAATTTATTAATCGATCTTATTGTTAATTTTAATCACATTAAAAATTAACTGATTTAATTTTGTAATTGATTTTGAATTTAAAATTTTTTAAATTATATTTGTAAATTGAGTTAAGCTAAGAATACATTGTCGAGCTTCTATCTCTTCTTTGATAGACATTTTGTATAACCTAATGCGTAGAAAAACAAAGTTTTTGGATAGACTAATGTTAATTAGGAGATGAGGTGATTTTCTCAGACCTATTGTCAGATAAATTATCACATATACGCGTAAACTTTTTTTTTCATATAAATTAATTGACACACTCAATTTAATATTAGAAATTTTTAAATGGACATTTTATATATATTATACTTAAATGCTTAATCACATGCTAATTTCTCATTTCACAATGATTTGTATTCATTTTTTAAATAATAATCTTTTGTTTCATTTGTTATAGAGGGACAGTCCTTCCTTGTTAAGGCTTCTAATTTCTTTTTCTTTTTCTAAACGTAGATTTGAACACATGGCTAGCAAAAGTGTTTTAACTTTTAAGTGGGAAAAAGTGCTCACAAGATCACCTATCTTGGGTGGTCTAAGGACCATTTATCTATCAACATTCAGTGTCTACAATTTCATTAGGTTCCTTTATTGACCATAATCGCATGCATATGATTCTAATCCCAATTCCTAAGAAACAAATACAGCAAGATTCAAATCTAAATTCATATCTTGCTTAATTGTTGCAATGTTCACGCAATACAAGAAAATAACAAAATAGAAACGGAATTTTATAGACCGAAATAAACCGTCGGTATATTACTAGTTAGGCTAAATATGAAATTGTGAGAAAGAAATAAACCGTCGGTATATTACTAGTTAGGCTAAATATGAAATTGTGATATTACTAGTTAGGCTAAATATGAAATTGTGACTAGTTAGGCTAAATATGAAATTGTGATTTCTCACAATTTCATATTTAGCCTAACTAGTAATATACCGACGGTTTATTTCGGTCTGTAAAATTCCGTTTCTCACAATTAAAAAATTAAGAAAATATTCTCCTCACATAAATTGTGAGAAGCTAAGCCAAATCTAATCTATTACTAGTTAGACTAAATATGAAGTTGAGAGCATCTAAACTTATTAACATAAAAGAATAGGCCCAGTTTCAATAAGCTAAAACTAAAGTTGAATAAAAAGTATTTAGTCTGATGAAGATAAACAAAGTTGATCATTTACAACTAACCATCTATGATTTGATATTCTTAGAGGATTGAAAAAATAACTTAAGGAGTATTTGGTTAGTTGGTACGAAAAGAGAAGAAAGAGTAAGGAATGAAAAAGGATTTTGGGTAATATATCATGATTGGATAACCAGTGTTTTCCATATCCTCTTCTCATAAACATTGGATAAACAGTGTTTCCAAGCCTTAAATCACCTCTTAAACATCTCTAAACAAATATTCTAACTCTAGTCAAAGCTTGTTCTATCCACTAAAAGCTTTAAATATTAATTATAAAGCTTTTTATAAGTTATCTTACAACAACCCTCTTAACCCGTGCCTCTTACGTTTCTCGCAAGTACTATCTAAAAAAAGATGGTTTTGGGTGGTCCATGGATCTTCATAAAAATTTCATGGTCTATGCTACTTTTTGTTTATCTTCAGTTTTTTTTTTTGGTTAAATCACCCGGTATTCAGCACCATATGGGCAACCGATTAGTCTGAATTCGAGTTCATGTACTCAGCTAAGACACAGAAGACTTAACTGTGTCTCACCGTCGAGCTCCGGTTGCAAGCTTCATTTTTGTCTTTTTCTTCAGTCTTTTTCTTCCGGTGATTGCACTTTCCCGCAAAGACTAGCCTTTTCTCGTTTCCATTGACTGCAGACACAAAGTTTACCTTTTTGCTTCCGGTGATCACTGTACTTTCCCACAAAGCTTTAGTACTAAAGCTTGACCACAATTAAAGCACGCATGGTGGCCATGAAAACTAAATTAATAATTTGGCAGAGAATGAAATCTTCAAACCTCTTTGACGGTGACCTGCAACCAACCCATATTACAAAACTAACTATATATTGACTTCTTAAACTCTATTTTTAATGATTGAAAAGCTATTTTAAGCATAATTACATTTTTCACACTGTAGTGACTCCTCCAACGTCAATATTAATGTCATTATATTTTAGAATTAAGATAAACCATTATATATTTTAGAATTAAGATAAACCATTTCTAATTAAGTAAATATAATATTAATTAAATTATTTATAATCTTATTAATATTTAAATAATATATATTTAGTTAATATTAAATCAAATTATTAAAAAAAACATAAACAAAAAATCAATTTTTGTAGTTTTCATCAATTTTGAAGATTAGAAAAACCAAAACCTTTACTAAATCTAAAAATATAAATGGTGAAGATGTCATGACACTGAATAGGCAGCGATTAGAAGAGATTACTTGCCTACAAAATAATCTTGCAGTATACACTTTACTGTATAACTTATAATTTTATATCAACCTTATTTTCAAAAGTTGTAATAATAAAATTTATTTATTTAAACCATTCTTGAATTGGAGATAATAATTTATATTTAATTGAAACCAAAAGAATTTGTTAAAGATTCCTTAGAAAAAAAGTAGTTAGTCATAAATTACATTTATAAATAAATTATTACTTAATTTAAAATTGTTAAATAATTTAAATATAATAAAGGAAAATATATTCTTAATTTCACTTTAATTTTAATTTTGATAGATATAATAAAAACAAAGAAACCAAGTGTAATGTAATATACATGTGCTTTAATTTTGAATTTTGAGACATATAACCGAAAAAAAGAAATAAAGTGTAAGATATATGTGATTCGGATATTCATCAAACCCATGTTTATCATATTAGATTGCATCTTTTATACCCTTCACGTTTAATTTCAAAATAATAAGAACTAAGAAGCCGATTATCACTTATATGTGAGGAAGGAGAGCAGATCCTCTGTCTAAGTCTATCGTGTCTTATTCTGTCTAACGACAGAACGACGTCGTTTTGTGTAAAAATTGGACAGCATTATTGTTCCTTGGAGGGGCGCTTGTGGGTGGCGCTGTTTTTAAGCCAACAGACGAAGCCTCTAAGCCACCCTTCATTTATTAATGAATGACGTTCCAAAGCCAACTGTATTGTTATTAAGAACTAAACAAATAAGTAGAAAATGATTAAATATCAAAAACGTTAAACAATTATATTATTATTATTTAACGTTTTTGATATTTAATCAAAAACGATATGACTGCACCGTAAGTAAATGATGATGATTATAACTAATTTATATTAAGTCCAATAGTGTATGTAAGCTACCTGAAATTGACGAGGAATTCCATTGATATGAAAACCTATGAGCATTCAATGAATGGATTTATTGTTAATGAATATATAAAATCAATTAAGTTGGTCTCACACAATAGCTTAAGCTATTGTGGTGAAATAGTCACTTAACATGGTATCAAAGCCTTTATGACCAAGTGGTTATGAGTTCAAATCCTACCACCCACCTATTATTTAGCACAAGGTAGAGTGGGCCTGTGCAAGTTTCAAGCCCAAAGGGCTTTCACTTGAGGGGGTGTGTTAGAAAATATATAAAACCAATTAAGTTGGCCTCACACAACAGCTTAAGCTATTGTGGTGAAACGGTCACTTAATAATATTGTCTCGAATATTCTAAGTACAGTAGATTATATATCTGTTATAATGAAAGGGGCATGTAATTAGTAAATGAAATGCTGAATTTTCTCTCTCTCTCTTTCTTTCTATCGTTTCGCTTCAATTCATTGTGATTGTGCTGTTATGTGTGACGGATTCGGTGAGGCTAGCGTGGGAGTGAGTGTGATTACGTCAATTATTGCGAAAATACTTAACATTTGGTATCAGAGCGATCGCTCCTCGGAATAGGATGGCCAAAAGCACGCTAGGAGCTGAAGTTCGTTGTCTAAAAGAAAGCATCAGAAGAATGTTGGAGGCTCAATCAAGACATGAAAAGGAAATTAGCGATATTAAGTTTATATTTCAACAACTCATGCAAAAGATGGATAAGGAAGAGTTGGGAACATCTGTGAAGAGCGTGGGAGATGGAGGACGTGGTGTAAGAGTGATAAAAGCAAACAAAACTGAATTTCCGACATTTGATGGTACAGGAGTGGGAAGATGGAGCTATCGGTGTGAACAGTTCTTTACTATGGATCAAACACCAGAGGAGATGAAAATAAGGCTTGCCTCTATCCACATGGAAGATGTAGCTCTAGAATGGTATCAGCTGACGATTCGGAATCGGAAGGAGGTAAATGAGATGAAATGGGAAGAGTTCACCACTTTCTTAAGACAACGGTTCGATGAAAACATTTTCGAAGACCCCATAGGAGATTTAAAGGAGTTGCGACAGGAGGGCTCGGTACTGGATTATTGCACTTTATTTGACAGATATTCAAATAAACTCACTCTGTCGGAAGAATACTTAGTAGGTTTTTTCTTAAAAGGGCTCAAGCTGGAACTAGGATTGACGGTAAAGATGACGGATCCACAAACCCTACACCAAGCGTATACTTGGGCACACAAACAGGAAGCGATCGTGGCTGTCAGTGTTCCAATCTATTTCGGTAAAGGAAGCAAGGTTAGTAACCCAGTTGGAGGGAGATCACCTTCTTACAAAGGAACTAATTACGCAACTCCTGTATCAAAACAGCATACGTAGGTGGGATTGTTGCCGACTTCGGGAAGCCAAGGGAGCAGGAACTTTAATTTCAGAAGCCCTCGGAACAGTAGGACAACGAGTAGCAAGGAGTTTGACGAAAAAAGGGCAAAAGGATTGTGTTTCTGGTGCGACGAGAAATACTCTCCGAGACACCGATACAGGAAGAAACAATTTCAGTTATACATGGTGGAGGATGAGGATCAGGAGGAAGAGGAACCGGGCGGTGAAGAGCCAGAGGACGGAGCTCCCCTCAATCCTAATATCTCACTAGAGGCCATGTGGCGTTTAAAGGATCAGACCAATTACAAGCAGCTCCGGGTCGTTGGAAGTTACAGACGAAGACCTCTACACATACTAGTGGATAGTGGTACAACTTCCTGGATGAAAAGGTAATACGGAAGGCAATGGTGGAGGTAAGTGATATCGATCCCATAAGCATTACCATATGAGGAGGATTGAAACTAGTATGCAAGCATGTGTGCAGGAACTTTGTGTGGAATATGCAAAGGGCAAGCTTCGCTACCGAAGCATTAATCATCAAGTTAGGAGGGTGCGATATGGTGCTGGGGGTGCAATGGTTGGCAACATTAGATGATTTATTGTGAAATTTCAAGAGGCACACCATGGAGTTCCAATGGGAAGGTACAGTGGTGAAGTTGTCAGGGCAACCAGAAGCTCAGGCCAGAGAAGTATCGGGCAAGAGCTTCTATAAGATGATCAAAGATTTGAACCAAGGTATTGGGCCCCGAAACTTTCTCCGAAGCTGGGACTATTAGAAGAGCAGCTGTTCATGATTATTCAGGTACAAAGAAAAGAGAATTTATGAAATGGAAATTTAAATGGAAAATATGGTTTAGATCCAAGATGGATTTTATGAGAAGTATTAGAAGTTAAATTGAATGATGATTTGAAGATTTGAGTTTTGATATGTTTTGCCCGCCCATGTCCGTCAAACGGACATGGAAGTCCGTTTAACGGACAGATTCGGGTGAGATGGGCAGCTTGGCCAGTTCATGTCCGCTAAGCGGACACGCATGTCCGTTTAACGGACAGTCTCGGGTGAAATTGGCCTTCTAAGCTCGATGCATGTCCGCTAAACGGACACGCATGTCCGTTTAACGGACATTCATGG
>JAOSBP010023748.1:0-10237 GCA_027563825.1 Erythroxylum mucronatum | reverse complement strand
AAGTGGTCTAGATAGAATTTAATTGTTTTGTTTAGACCGCAACAAGTTTTTGGCGCCGTTTTCGGAAAAATTCTTTCTATTGTGAGTCATGAGGTTAGACGGTGTTAATTATCTTAGATTTAAATCCTGCTTCATTTGTTATTTGCATATTTTAGTTGTTTGCTTGATTGCTTTATTTCGGGTGTTTTATTTTTCATCCTTAGTTCTGTTATCATTAATTTTTTTATTTGTTTCATTTTGTTTACGCTCACTCGTGGTCAAAAGCCTGAGAATTTGCTATTAGATACTAAAATTGAAAAAACTGCTCGCAGGTTACGTAAGGAAACCAGATTGGCTCGGAGTAGTAACACAACAGAAAGGACTAGAGAAGAGCAATTCGTAGAGATGGAACAGCACGAAGAGAGGTTGATGCCACATACTGAAGAGAGAAGGGAGTTAAATATGATGGATTTGACAATGGGGCACAATAATAAACCCATGCCTCCCATTATAAGGCCGACGATTACAGCTGCGAGTTTTGAGATTCCTCACAGTTTTTGGATATTTGTGATTTGTTTAAGCAAAATGGAGTATCGGAAGACGCGGTGAGATTAAGGTTATTCCCATTTTCTCTAAAGGATAAGGCTAGAGCATGATTGGCTAGTTTGTAGTCGGAATCGATTACTACATGGGATGAGATGATGAGATTATTTTTGGCAAAAATTTTCCCTCCTGATAAGGTTGCAAAGATGAAGAATGAGATCTGTGGGGACCACGCCCTTGTGAGTCACGTGCCGACATCCTACGTGACATCTAGGCGCGTATCCCACAAGGTTGGTGTGCCCACACCAAGTCAAACCTCAAAACGCACTCATCTAACTTACTTCCGAACAGATTTTGGGATAGCTCGTAAGGAAACTCTAAAAGACTTCTTCACAACATTTGTTCCTCATTGCCATAAGTTTCCAACGACACCAAAAATGCTCAATTCGGTTCAGAAATAAAGAAGTATTGGCCAAAACACTTTCGGGCTAAAATTAAACCGAGACTGAATACTACACCCGAATTCACTCCAAAAATTGAAAGTCTTAGGGCCTAAATTGAAATTAGATTCCTTCAGATAAATTGTAGCTCCATGTCTGTAGTTTGTTTAGAAACAAGATTCAACTCAATTGGAGCTCTACAGATCAAGATATCGCCAAAAATACTAAAGTCTGTTCAGAAAAATATCCAACTCATACTCTTTTAACCGATCCTCTCACTATGATTCAATCCATATTTTTCAAATTAATATCAAAAGCCGTAAATTTTTATGTAGAGGTAGAGAAAAGTCTTAGGAAACCAACGCTTCAAAAACCAGGTCAATCGGAGGACGGACGAAAAAGTTATGGCCAAACGAATGGAGAGAGGTCGGAATCGGGGATAGAAAACAAAATCGGCAGCGTCGCAAGTGCGACGCGGCCGGGCCCAACGCCTGCACTAACGCTCGCAAGGCGTGCATGAGACCGGCGCGCTCGCCCTCCCTTGCGAGCGCTGCGCCTCTTAGGTGCTCAACTCGACAGTCAATTTTTCAAAATTCATACCTTTTTACTCAGAGCTCCAAAATTTGCAAATTTGGTATCAATAGAAAGCTAAAAGGAAGTTCTAAAATTTCCATGAAGGACATAAAAACCAATTCAGCTTCTAAAGGAGTCAAAATCCACCTCAAAGCGGCTGTCTGATCAATGTCACCCTAAACAGCAACAAAACTTCTAAACATCATAACTTTCCACTCGATCCTCCAAAAATGTCATACTTTATATCAACGGAAAGATGAAAAGACAATCTACAACTTTCATGAAGACCCCAAGAACAATTTCTAACGCTATGAGGGTCAAACATTCACTTAAAGTTTCTATCCCGAAATGTGCCATTTTTGGACAGTACCTGCACCTAACTTCAACAATTCATATCTTTCAACTCCCACATCCAAAAATAGCACATTATACCTCGTTGGAAAGCTATAAAATTCCTCTATAACTTTCAAGAAGGCTACTTGATCCAATTCAATCCATATAAGTCTAGAATTTGCCTCAAAACACAGCATACACAAAACCTACCCTTATGGATATTTACAAAAACAATGCAAAGTAGCTTTTAGAACAAACATCGGCAAATCACAATCAAACCCAAATGTCTTTCATTAATATCAAAACATGAATTCTTACAAAGCTTTAGTGGGCATTTCTAGCCCCAATACATTAAAGTCTCGGAAATTCAAATTTTAAAGAAACCATATGAACAGTGATTTTGCTCCAAAAATGTAACTAATGTTTTGTTTACAAAATATATCTTCAAAATAAAGAATCAACGGGAGAGATGCCTTGACCCCGGTTCGGTCACTCATTTTCTTGCTCATCGCTCGTGGATGGGAAGAAAGAAGGGGTGAGCTCGACGGCTCGTGAGTAACATATTTATAACCAAGAACACAAGCAAAAAAATCCTTGAATCATTTTATTTACAATGCAAAACTTACATTAACAATTATGCCACATATGAGTTCCAAAACTTACAACTTATCAAGCCATTTACAAAATCAACACAACGAATGCATCAAAAGGATTTCAAAACGTAATCACATAAACACATCGAAAATGGTTTGGGTGGATCCAAAACAGAACATACTACACATTTTCGCGTAGCGGTCATATGTAGCTGTGAACTTATGGGAGCCCGTGAGGAGCTCCATGCCACTAGCGGGCAAGTGGGAAAAGCTTATAGACAAATGCACTTGACTCACTTAAGGGACCACCACAAACCCATATAAGCATACATTTCACATTCTTCATACATATTGGCCAAAATGCCACATTTTCGAAAGCAATTTTTATAACCATTACATTCTTTCCAAAAGTCACATTCTTTTACAATCATCAACACAATATGAAAACATTCTCACAATTCATTCACAAGAAAAAGACACATGGCATATTCTCAAATCATCCTAAAGAGTAATAAATACACATTTTCAAAGTTGTTGGAAAGCATTAAATTCCATTTATTGAAAGTAATTGTACTAGCTCATTTTCTCAATTATAAAGATGTTACCCACCTTAAAATCCCTTGCTTTAGACTTGCTCAAGATGCTTTTCCTCAAGCTCCTCTTGCCTCCCTTGATCTTCTTCACAAACATAAAAACCCAAAAACAAAAGAGATCTTAAAATTGGAAAACCCAAGGAAACAAAACCTGTAAATTATTTCCAGCTCGCATTGCTTTTGAGGTTTCTTTAGACTGCTCATGCTGATCCAGTCATCATTTGTGGTAGTATTATTCTTGTCTATTCAGGGATATGGATATGCTATTTCATTATGTTTCTTTAGTTGCTGTTCCTTGGGGTTCGGGTTACTTCTTCCTATGCAATGGAATCCCTTAGTTTCTATTTTGGTTGCCTGAGGTTTCGCTGGTCAAGCCTTCTGAGGCTTTGTCTGTGAACTTTCTTGTATATATCTTTTCTAATTAACTTGATTTTTTTTATTTACCAAAAAAAACCTGTAAATTATCCTACAACACTCATACCCATACTTTTCCTAAGCCATTTGAACCAAAAACCCTTCAAAATTCCAAAACATTTACCATACACTTACATTGGATCTTCACTAATCACTTTGTTTCTTGGCTCAAATGAAAGGTCTAAACCTCCTCTTCTTTTTTCCTTCTCAAACAAACTCCAAAATCTCTCTTAAAAGCTTAGAAAAATCAGAACTTAACCTTTGCTTTCTTTCTTCTTTCTCTTCTCCCTCCACCGAAACTCACTTCTCTTTACTTTGAAAATTTCGTTTCTTTCTTTCAAACATAAGACAAAATGCTTTTGTTTTCTTTCTTTCTTTTTAATAAAGCCTTATACCTTTTAACCTTAAGTGATCTTCCCAAATTGTCCTTATACAATCTTATTCCTTCAACTTAACTAACACCATACTATAATCTGACTTAATCTTAATTTCTCCATTTAATAACTTCTAATTCCATCAATTTAAACAAGAAAATCCTCCAACCATTGAAATTCTAATCAAACTCTAACCAAAAGCAATTAATCAATTAAAACCTCAAAAATAAATTGAAAACATGCTTATTCAATAAGAAAAGAATTCGGGGGCCAACATTTCTCTCCCTCTTCAAAGAATTTTGTCCTCGAAATTCTTACCTGAGTCAATGAAGAGATGCGGATGGTTCTCTTTCATAGCTTCCAATGGCTCCCACCTGGCCTCTTCCACTGAATGGTTTCTCCATAGGATTTTTACTAACTGAACTATCTTGTTTCTGAGGACCTTCTCCTTGGTGTCCAAAATCTTCGCTAGAATCTCCTCATAACTCAAATCATCACTCAACTGAACTTCAGTGGTCTGAATGATATGAGAAGGATTCGATCTATACCTCCTCAGCATGGAGACATGAAAAACATCATGTATCTGTGATAACTCAGGTGGCAGTGCTAACTTGTAAGCTAACGGGCCAACCCTCTCAAGAATCTCATAAGGTCCCACATATCTTGGACTCAACTTACCCTTCTTGCCAAATCTCATAATTCCTTTCCAAGGAGATGCCTTAAGGAAGCATTTTTCGCCGACTTCATACTCCATTTCCTTTCGGTGAGCATCTGTATAACTTTTCATCCTGTCCTAAGCTGCTTTAAGCCTTTGCTTAACTAATTTTACCTTGTCAACTGTCATCTGAATTAACTCTGGTCCTAAAAGTTTCCTTTCTCCTTCTTCATCCCAGCATACCGGAGTTCTACATCTCCTCCCATACAGTGCTTCATAAGGAGCCCTCTGAATCCTTGAATGATACGAATTATTGTAAACAAATTCGATCAATAGAAAATGTTCATCCCAAGCTCCTCTAAAATCCATCACACATGCCCTAAGCATTCCCTCAAGGGTCTGAATGTTCCTCTCAGATTGTCCATCTGTCTGAGGATGAAAAGCAGTGCTAAAATTTAGTCTGGTTCCTAAAGCTTCCTACAAGCTTCCCCAAAATCTCGAAGTGAAACGAGGATCCTTGTCAGAAACGAGGATCCTTGTGAGAATGCCATATGCAGTCTCACAATCTCATCAATGTACTTCTTGGCTAACACATACAAAGAATCGGTCTATTTGATTGCCAAGAAATGGGCTGACTTCGTCAATCTATCCACAATGACCCATATGACATCATGCTTCTTACTGGTCTTGGGAAACCCCATCAGAAAGTCCATAGTCACCCTTTTCCACTTCCACTCAGGAATGGAAAATGGCCTTAACCTGCCTGAAGGTGCTTGGTGTTCAGCCTTGACTTGCTAACACACTAGACACTTACTTGCATAATCTGCCACATCTTTCTTCATGCCTTTCCACCAGAAATACTCCTTTAAATCTCTGTACATCCTGGTGCTACCTTGGTGCATAGCATAAGGTGCATTATGAGCCTCATCCAGTATCTCATCCTTCACCTCCTTGGTATTTGGAATACAAAGCCTATTCCCTACAGTCATGATTCCATCATCTCTCACTACCACTTCAGACTTCTTACCCTTCTAAATCTCTTCTCGGAGCTTACTCAATTCTGCATCTTGTGCTTATAACTCCTTAACCCTTTCTCTGAGTATCGACCTCACTCTAAAGGTGACAACAACACAATCAGGCTTCTCCTGCTTCAAACTGATTCTAAGCTTAGCCAACTCTTCCAATAGCGATAGATAAACTGTCTGAACATGGGCTATGGAAGACTTCCTACTCAAGGCATCTACTACGACATTTGCCTTGCCTGGTTGGTACTCAATCAACAAATCATAATCCTTAAGCAATTCAATCAACCTTCTCTGTCTCAAATTCAGCTCCTTCTGACTCAAAAGGTACTTGAGACTTTTATGATTAGTAAACATCTTCGTCTGAACCCCATATAAATAATGTCTCCAGATCTTCAAGGTAGAAATCACTGCTGCCAATTCCAAATCATGGGTCGGATAATTCAACTCATAAGGCTTTAGCTGCCGCGAGGCATATGTTATTACCTTGTCTCCTTGCATTAGTACACAACCCAACCCCTTTCTTGAAGCATCATTAAACACTATATAGCTTCCCTCTCCTATGGGCAAAGTCAAAATTGGAGCACTTGTCAATTTGTGCTTGAGCTCCTCAAAGCTTTTCTGACATTCATCACTCCAAACAAACTTCTGATTCTTTCTTAATAGCTTAGTTAGTGGAGCAACAATCATGGAGAATCCTTCCACAAATCTCCTATAGTAACCTGCTAGACCCAAAAAATTCCTCACTTCTGTCACTGTTGTCGGGGCATGCCAATTCACTACTGCTTCAATTTTCTTTGGATCCACATGCACCCCATTCTCAGAAATAATATATCCAAGGAAGACCACTTCATGTAGCCAAAATTCACATTTGCTGAATTTGGCATAAAGCTCCCTCTCCCTCAATCTCTGCAATACTATCCTTAGGTGCTCCTCATGTTCTCTTGTATTCTTTGAATACACAAATATGTCATCAATAAACACTATCTCAAACTGATCCAAATACTCTTTAAAGACCCTGTTCATAAGATCCATGAAAGTAGCTGGAGCATTGGTCAGTCCAAAAGGTACAACTAAATATTCATAATGCCCATACCGTGTTCTGAAGGCTATCTTGCTTACATCTGACTCCTTAATTCTGAGTTGATGATAGCCAGACCTGAGGTCAATCTTTGAGAAGACTGTTGCTCCTTGCAGCTGATCAAACAAATCATCTATCTGGGGCAAGGGATACTTATTCTTGACAGTCACCTTGTTGAGTCTCCGATAATCAATACACATCCTCCAGGTTCCATCCTTCTTCTTAACAAATAGGACCGATGCTCCCTAAGGTGACGAACTCGGCCTTATGAACCCCTTCTCTAATAACTCTTCCAACTGTTCCTTAAGCTCCTTCAATTCAGCTGGAGCCATTCTGTATGGTGGTGTAGAAATAGGGGCTATTTTGGGAATCAAGTCAATGGCAAACTCGATCTCCCTCACCAGTGGCAAGCTAGGTAATTCCTCTGGGAACACATCAGGAAATTACCTCACAATTGGAAAATCCTCTAACCTGCTTTCCTTCACACTTATGTCTATAATAAATGCCAAGAAGGCTTCACACCCCTTTCCTATCATTCTGTCAGCTAATAAAACCGAAATAATTCTTGGTGGTGGTGTTTTTCTGTCCCTTCTGAAAATCACCTTCTTACCGTTGCCCATATCAAATTTCACCTCTTTAAGGCCACAATCTAACTTCTCCTAATACTTTTCCATAACATCCATACCCACAATGACATCTAACCCTTTTAGGTCTAGAGGTAGCAAGTCCACTACCAGTCTAGATCCATCAATAAAGAGCTCATAGTCTCTAAATACTCTACTTACAATCACATTCCTCCCTAAAGGAGTGCTAACAATCAAGAAGTTATCCAAAAGCATCGAATGCACACCAGGTAATGCCATGCTTGCAGAAACAAAAGAATGGGTGAAACCAGAGTCAAATAAAACATAAGCTTCAGAATTAAATAGCTGAGCCATACCCATGACAACTTCAAGTGCGGCTGCAACTTCCTCCCTCGTCATGGCGAACACTCTTGCCTGTGCTTGACTCCTCGGTCTTCCTGGAGGAATAGCCTTCTTTACCGATCTAGAACTGCCCACCCCAACAGCTAGCCTAGTTCCTACTGTTTTCGCTCTCCTTGGGGCTTGAAGCTGTGACCCTTCCTCTCTAAACAACAGAGGACAGTCCTTGATCCTATACCCCTTTTCTCCACATCGAAAACATGCTCCCAGCAATTTGTAGCACTCACCCCTATGCAGCTTCCCACAATGCTCACATTGGGGGTTCAAGTTTCTGCTCCTCTCTGCTCTACTATTTCCTCCTATTGAGGAGGCCTGCACTGACACTGCCCTTGATTGCTTGCCCTGATTAGTGGCGCTACTGCCAACCTGACCCTGAGTGCAGGAGCTCTTCTCACCCCTGTCAGCTATCAGAGCACTCACCCCTTTCTTGGAAAACTGACCTCTACTCTTCCTCTTCCTACTCACCTCTTGCTTGATATTCTCCAGCTTTTCAACCTGGAGTGCAGTATCTACCAACTGTTGGTAGTCACAGAAGTTGTGAATAAGCACCTTCTCCTTGATCCCCAGATGGAGACCTCCCTCAAACTTGCGGCACTTGTCTTCTTCATTTGCCACAATGTTAGCTGCATACCTGGAAAGCTGGGTGAACTTCAGCTCATACTCACTCACACTCATATCCCTCTGTGTGAGATTCAAAAACTCATTGGTCGTCTCTTGGATATACACACGGGAGAGGTACTTCTTCCTGAACACATCCCCGAAATCTCTCTATGTCAGCACTAGAGGCACAGCCTGACTATGGGGCACTGATTCCCACTAGTAGAGCGCATCCCCCTGCAGTAAGCTAATTGCATAATCTAGCTTCTCTTCATCAATACTTTTCATCTGCACTAGAACCCTCTCTGTCCTCTTAAGCCATGCTTCAGCCTCTTCTAGATTGGTGGTTCCGCTAAAATCCACCGCTCCATACTTGCGAAGCTTATCATACTGCCCGCTCCTAACCACTGCAGCTGGCACCGAAGCTTGCGACCCTTGGCTCATGGCGTAAGTAAAGGCCTGGGAAAAGGCTTGAAAGAACTATGGATCCATAGTAGGCATAGGAGGAGGAGGAGGAGGCGGCACCTTGTGCTGCACACTAGGTGCCTCCGAACCAGGAGCAGAGTGTGTCCCTGCATCTTGTGGGACATGTGACTCATCCGTGCTCCCCTAACGAAAGCTAGATCGAGGCAGAGCTCCTCAAGCTCTGTTCCGAGGCGGCATAGTCACTCCTTCAATATAAAATCATTGAAAAAAAATCTTTGGTTCATACTAGAAAATTGTCAAAGTGTGCAAAACGGTTCAAATCTTTAAAAAAAATTAAAGCATGAGAAACAATTTAAAACAATGCAAATAATTCATTTAAAAAGAATGCATATACATGTCATAACTCAACCTACCTATTTGGTACTTCGGAAACCCCTAAACCTGATCCTACACCTGGACCTAAACTTAGTAGCGCTCTGATACCATAAGTGTTGGCACCCCACCCCTAGAAGTCACATGCTTGACGTCCTACGTGACATCTGGATGCGCATCCCACAAGGGAGGTGTGCCACACCAAGCCAAACCTCAATCAAAAAGTGCCCAAACCACATACTTCCGAACGGATTTGAAAATTTAAAAGTCTTGGGTCCTAAATTGAAAATTGATTCTTTCAGATAAGGTGTAGTTCCATGTCTCTAGTTTGTTCAGAACTAAAAATCACCTCATTCGGATCTCTACAGATCGAGATATCACTAAAAAACTGAAGCATGTTCAGACTTTTTTCAATCGATCCTTTCACTTTGATTCAATTCATCTTTTTCAAATTAATCTCAAAAGCTATAATTTTTTTATGGAGAGGTAGAGAAAAGTCTTAGGAATCCAACGTTTCAAAAATCAGGTCAATCAGAGGTCGGACGGAAAAGTTATAAGCAAAAGAGTGGAGAGAGGTCGGGTAAGGGGCAACAAGACAATAGTCGACTGGTACCAAATTAATCGACTAATATAAGTAAGAGTTGGGGGAAACATGACAATAGCCAACTGGTCGAAGACTATTAGTCGACTAATGCAAGTAAAAACATGACAATTAGTCGACTAGTCGAAGTTTATAAGTCGACTAAGCCTACATTGATCGACTAGAAACCCCTGGTCTTTTTTCTTCCGACATCCCAACTTCCACAACTCATAACTTTTGACTCAGAACTCCAAAATTTACAAATTTGGTATCAATGGAGAGCTAAAAGAAGGCTCTACAACTTCCATAAGAGCTTAAAAACCAATTCGGCCTCTAAAGGAGTCAAAAATTCACCTCAAAGTGGCTGTCCGATAAATGTCATCCTAAACAGTAACATAACTTCTAAAACATCATATCTTTCTGCTCCATTGTCCAAAGATGTCATACTTTATATCAATGAAAAGATAAAAATATAAACTACCACCTTCATGAAGACTTTATGAACAATTTCTACCATTATGAGGGTCAAAATTTCACTCAAAGTTTCTGTCCCAGAATTGTCATCCTAGACAGAACCCTAACTTCAAAAATTCACGTCTTTTAACTCCCACATCCAAAAATGGCATATTATACATCGTTGGAAAGCTATGAAATTCCTCTATAACTTTCAAGAAGGCTA
>JAOSBP010023737.1:0-10237 GCA_027563825.1 Erythroxylum mucronatum | reverse complement strand
TTGAGCAATTGATGATTATGATTAGAATTTGAAGAAACAAATGAATTGAAGTTATGGGATACATGATTTCAAAATGGAAAATTGAAATGACTTCGAATGATGTGTAAAAAGAATATTAATGATTGAAAAAAAATGAAGCGATATTAGTTAAGATATGATTCGGGGATCGTTAGGTTGGGTTCCAGAAACGGGTCCCAACATTTTAGGTTTTCCTATTTGAGTTATGTTGATTTGGGAATTTGTGTTGATTGAAGAATTTCATGAAGGGCAAGAGGAGCAAGAGGAGAGGCCAAGTTGACCAAGAATCTAAGCAAGAATATAAGGTGGGTTACATTTTTATATTTATGTTAATAAGTCATAAATGTTCTTGAACTAAATGTAATTAATGATCTTTCCAACTACTCTTTCAATGGGTATTTATTGTTCTTGAATGATTGAGAATTTACCTTATGTATGCTTGTTGTTGTGTGAGAAATTGAAATGAAATTGCTTTGCAAATTGTGAAATTGTTGCTTTGAATGAGTTAACAAATGGTCCTTATGATTGAAATGAGATCTTGATTGTTAAATTATGTCATGTGCATGAAAATATGATTTCAAGAACATGCCGTTTGGGCAAAGATTGAATGCATGAAATATATGTTATATGGGTGAGGTATAGTCCTCAAGAAATGTCGTGTGCACGTCGACCATGTATAGGCTTCTCCCGCCTGCCCGCATGTGGCAAGGAGTTCCTTTTAAGACTCCTCAAGAATTTGCCTACATAAGACTATTTAATGAAATTATGTAGTGCCATGAATATGGACTTGCCGAACCATTTGTGATGTGTGTCTTTACATGTATTGACAAGGTTGATAAATGATTGATTTATGAAACTTGTGTTAAGATTGATGAAGTTATGAAATGCATGTATTATGATTGATTTGAGAAATTACCGAAAGCATGAATAATGTAATGATTGTGCTTATTTCCATAAATATAAGCGTGTTACCCACGGGCGCAAGCTCACCCCCTCCTATCCCGTCCCATCTCCAGGTGAAGAGCATGAGATCGAGAATTGAGCATAAGGGCATTACTTCACCAGTCGATTTGATTTTGTAATTCCAAGCAAATTTTTGTAAATCGATGCTTTAGATGCATTTTGGGGCAAATGTTGCATTTTGTAAGTTGTATTTTGGATATTGTTGTAAGTGGATCGAAATGCCTACTAAAGCATTGTAAAACATTGGTTTTGATGTAAATGAAATTTATGTATGCAGTATGAATGTTTATGCCAAATCAAGCTTTTACATGGTTAATTTCAGTTTTCATGAGGGTTTGGTTGTGTTCAGGGACTTTAGGGAAATTCTGGGTAGATTTATGTACAGTGCTGGATTTGTCTTTTGGAAAGTTTAAGAAGATTATGTGATCTCTCCAATAGTATGAAGTTTGTAATAATTGGATATTGGGGTGGAGAATTATAGGTATTACAAGATGGGATGTTATGCATGTATTTGAGTTGGCAACAACTTAGGGTGAATGATTGACAATTAGGTTCTAATGAGTTTGATGTCTATGACTTGATAATTGGTGATTGTTAAGATGCTAGTGAATGTAGGAATCATATGAATGTAGGATGAGAGTATATGACTACCCAATTGGAAGATGAATTATTGTGAATGAGGTTGAAATAGAGGAATAGAAATTGTAATGTTCTAAGTTTTTCACAAGAGAGATTGTATGCTCAGATTCCCAATGGGAAACGGGATCGATCTAAGTAGAATTGAGCTAAGTTGTCTTCATAGAAGTTATAGCTTGTCCTTTTATCTTTCCAAAGGTACCAAGTTTGCGATGTTTCGATGTCGGACCTAAGAGATATGGCCGTTTTAGTAGAAGAGGTCAAGTAGGAAAAGTCACCCGAGAGTTACACGGCCAGACCGTGTAAATTTACACGGGCCGTGTATCTCGGGTAAGGAAGTCCCATTTTCGGCCGAGAGGTACACGAGCTAACCGTGTGAATTTACACGGCCCGTGTAAAATTTACACAGCCCGTGTAAATTTCACACGGACCGTGTAATCCTTTATGCAAGGTGCCATTTTTCACCCGAGAGCTACACGGTCTGACCGTGTGATTTTACACGGTCCATGTATTTTGAGCCCCTTAATGTCCAAATTGGGAAATTTTGTTCTTCATGAAAATTGTAGCCCTAGATGTCTTCTTTCCAATGGCACAAGAATGAACTCAATCCGACATCTAGGTTAAAAGTTATGACATTCGCGCCAAGAGAGGTTAAGGTTGATTTCGGGAGTGAGCATAGTCCATTGTTTGGGGCATAACTCTCTCATCCAACCTCCGATTGAGGTGATTCTTAGACCATTAGTTTTCTAAGATATATACCTTCTTACCCTAAGAATTTTGTAACATTTAGAGTTAAATTGAGGAAACTTGCTTTAATTCAAGTGAGTGGTTGGTTAGGAGGCTAGGATTGGAGTTTGTGTACTGTTTGGTATTTTGTGCATATCTTGAGTTATGCAACTCCAATTGAAGTGATTCTTGCTTCTAACTGAACTAGAGACTTAAGGTTACTATTTTCATGAAGAAGTCAATTTATGACTTTGATGATTTGTCTAAGATGCGCTCACCCGCCAATATGAAATGACAGCAAGTGACCACTTTAGGGTTTGCAGCAAGGCTTGTTTATGTCTCAGGACGTTGGGCTTCGGAATCGGAGTCCAACATGACAAACTTTAAAAATGCCCAAATTCTTTAAAAAATTGTAATTTGAATTTTTTCTCAAAACTCGTTAGAGTTGAATTTTGTTAAAAAATTAACAAAAATTCTAACATGAGAAATTTGGTCCACATGGACCAATTAGTTTTAGGTGACATAGACCTTAATTTTTAACCTAAAGCCTGACTTGGCCTTTTTAACTTAATATGCCCCCTTTTTTGAAAATCCAAACCTAACCCACCTAATTAGACTTTTCTTACCATCTATTTAAATTAGATATATATAAACTTGCTTCCCTTTCCAATTAAAGAGTGCCCTTCATTTAATTGCATGAATAAAGAGGAAGGCAGAGTTCAAAAACTATTTGAAGTTATGAGTTAGTCTTCTAATGTTTTTATTTGTTCTTCTTTTCTCCTTTCCTTTGGGTGTTGCCAAGTTAAAGTCATAGATAGCTAGTTTTGTTAACCTTTTTAGTAAAAAAAAACACTTTCCTTATTAAATCCATTTGTGTTTCCTCTAATCATACTAAGTTTTTAGGCTTCAAAAACTTTCCTCATATTGTTCAAAAAGTTCCAATAGGGAAGGTAAAAGCTATTGATTTCATATAAATTTGATATTAGTTGGTTTATTGATGTGATTTCGGCTTTATTCTTGACCTCAAGATCATAGTGTAAAATTGAACCTTTGGCAATTTAAACTATTCCCAATGGATTGATAAAGCAATTCAAGTAATTAAAAACCACTGACTAGTAAGGCTTGTAGAGGAAAATGACATTTAGGTTGTAAAATGTCATAGCAAAAAATTATAAAGAAGTATCAACCATTCAAAGATATTACTTACATCATCTCAAAAGCAACATTTATTGACTCAAAGAATAATATCAAAACTAAGGTTGAACTTATTATTTTGTATATATCTAGACATAGTTTTATCTTGTAAGCATAAAAGGTAAATTATAGAAATATTCATATATGTTATTTAGTCAAAGTAAATTATGTAAGAATAGTGAGATAAAACAAAGTAAAATGAACTATTGTATCCTAATTTGGAACCATGAGAAAAAGTAATATATATGTTTTCCTTTCTTTATTGGTTATTAAGCCTATAAAAAGTTTTAATGAATGCAATATTCATATTTCCTTTTTTCCATTTTTCGATACATGCCTAGGTTGTTTCTTCTTTACCTTTTTCTTTATATTTTAATAATGTATTTTTATTAAGTTTGTTTAGATTTTTCTCTGTATATTTTTGTCACAAGTTTGATATGTTTCAATATCTTAAAATGCTTCCTTCCAAAGGTACATTTGTTAGCACAAGATATTAGTCCTTTTCTAAAGGCTTTTTGAAATATACAAAGCAAATTTTAGGATTTATCAATAAGTTTGATAAATATATGATTGATGTTTGTTCTTCCTTTTAAAAAAAATCAATTTCATTAGTTTTTGTTATATAAGTGGAAAAAATTGATGCTACTTGCTTTCATTTTCCATAAAATTCTTGCCTCATGGTTTCATACATAAATTTATTTGCCTATTTATTTAAACATTCAGGTCACAATTAGTTTTCCTTAGGCAATATTTGTTTATTGGTCCTTTGGTAGATGTCCTTTTGAAGCATGAAGCATGAATATCCTATTTCAAAGCTTAGAAAAAAGAAAAAGTGTGTTTACAATCTTATTACTACTGTCTCAATGTTTATTTTTTTCAAAACTTATTTATATATATCTTTTTG
The DNA here is from genome assembly GCA_027563825.1 of Erythroxylum mucronatum. Classification (NCBI taxonomy): domain Eukaryota; kingdom Viridiplantae; phylum Streptophyta; class Magnoliopsida; order Malpighiales; family Erythroxylaceae; genus Erythroxylum; species Erythroxylum mucronatum. The sequence goes on along the minus strand of JAOSBP010023737.1, from coordinate 5,796 downwards.
TTTATCTTTTTTATTTGACAACCACATAATTAAATTTTAGTTTTGACATGGTGGGACCTTTAAATTTATTCCTACAATATACTGTGAAGGAGGAAAATGTATAATTTTTTATGTGGAGAATAATCATTTGACAATGCTACAATTTATGTACACAATAAGAGACTTGGGCTATTGAGAGATTCAATGTTTTGGTTATAAATTTTCATAGGAGTATTTTGAGGATGGCTTTAGACTTGAGAAGTGAGACCCTCATTTCGACATGATTGATTAATTGCAAAGAAAATTATAAGATTATATAGGTAACTTTTCACAAAGTTGAATATCCCTTGTTGATATAACAAAAGATGTTATAAAGTGGGTGAACATGTTGATTGTGAGGTTATAAAGGGTGATCACATTACTTCTGGAGTACGTGGTATAAAAGTTTGCTTTGTTAGAGAAGGTGAATAAGGTGCTTGTGATGTTTTAGAAGGTCAATAATCTGCTTATAGGGGGTAAACAACCTATCATTATTTATACACATAATAATGAATTTGATGATCTAACATATGAGGGTAATAAAGAAGAAGTTTGTAACTTTTATTATTATAGTTTATTTGATTTTAAGGACAATTATGATGAGCTGTTGGAGAAAAGGCTACTAAAGAAGTTAATTAGTTTTTTTATAGCGATGTATAAGATGTCCCAACAAATTATATTTCATATATGTAGATAGATTCATAATATAACGATTCTAATGAGCTTAGAAGTATGGATGATATTTAGGATAAAGATGGGAGAAAAGGACCTAAGTTTATAGAATATGAAATAGATAAAGATATGATGAGGTCAATTGATCTAAAGGTTAGTATGTTATTTGATGTAGTGAATCCATTTAGCAAGCTCTAGTCTAGTATTCTATTGAGAAGGGTTTTGATTATATATAATTCAAGAATGAGAAATGAAGAGTAACTATTGTTTGTAAAAAAAAGGTTGTGGGTAAAGAATACATGCTTCTCCAATATAACACAAAACTACATTTCAAAAGATATTTCAATCCACCATAAGTGTGATAAAAAAATATCAAAACAAAAAATGTAAGGCAATTTGGATTGTAAGGAAATACCTCTTATTTTTTAGACATTGTCATACATGGGATATTATTGGGTATGAAGGTTCCTTTTTAAAAGATTTTAACTTTAAGATTATTGATGAGAAGGCATGTAAGGAGAAGAACTTTGCATTAGAACTACTGGTGGATGAAGAGAAGCAATGTAAGAAATTGAGGAGCTGTGGTTTAGCTATATTGAAGAATAACACATGTAATCTTTTTATAATCTAGTATCTAGGTCATAATTTTGATTCCATATACAATTGCTTAGGTAATTTTGTAAGAAGGATTTCTTGGTTAATTGTAGTATTATAATATATTTCGATAGCTATCACTTGAAGGATAAGTATGAGGACAATTACTATTGGTCATTGGTTTAGATTAAGTTATGGCACTGTAACTGCCTTTGGATTTATAAGTTAAAGTTAAGATTAACTCAAAAGTTATATAATGTGAAAATCCATAACTACTAAATCATATTAGATAGTAAAGCTAAAAAATTAAAGCCACAAACACCTTATTATAATCAAACAATGGGAACTTTTGTTTGTCTGTATCATCTTCCTTTAGTCTTTCATTTTTAATATCACTTATTTTGAAAATTTTAATTGACACAGTAATAAGATATCTCAAATCTAAGTCTTAATTCTCATATCTTCATGTGCATACTATTTGATACGAAGCCTATTCTTCTATTACAAACCTACGTTAAGTAACTAGCAATAACTCAAATCATTTTTTTATGGCTAGGTAATTGAAGAAAACTTGAAACAGGTTGAATTGGAGAAGATAAAAACTGAAAAGGGGGTTGAAATGGAGAAGGTGAAGAGAATAAACCTTTCTAGTTGTGCAAAAGAGATATGGATAAATGCTATAGATAGCAAATGAGGCAGAAAATTTGTTCTTAAAGGTTAGTAAAGCTTAAGACATGCAATACACATACTATATCCAGATGATATAGCTTGATTAAGATATAGTAATAATATGCCAAACAAATGTGTTGGAATCAAGTTGTAAAAATGCAAATTTTGGGAAGCAAGTTGTGAAATAGGAAGCAAGTTGGAAGTAATTTGATATAAATCTCATATACCTTTCATTGCCACAATAAGAAGATGAAGATATTGATGAATAGGTTTGGTTATGGCACTTCCTCTATCGCTTCTACTTGCCACCCCTTACTTGCCCATGTCTTTTGCTTCTTTGCAACCCTCTTTTGTTGCTTGTCTCCTTCATACCCCTTTTCTTCTATTTGTATTATGTGAGGATGATTGAAAGGAAGATGAACAAATAATTTATGAAAATTAGGTTAAAAAGGTTTAGCCCCCTAGGGGGTGGTTGAGTTGGTGGAGTGGGGGGCATGGGGTCAAAAGGTCTTATGTTCAAATCCTTCTACCTACGCTCTCTCGATCAAGCCTGTCATATAGGGCTTGCCTAGTGCGGGAGTACCCAGTTGGCGTGATTTGCAAGCTATTGCGTCAATCTGAAAGAAATGAGTGAGTTAAAATAAAACGATCAGATCAAATTTTAGGTTAACAATTGAGAGTTCAGTCATTTAAAAATTATTGGTCCATATGAAACAAATTTGTTATATAAGAATTCTCGTTACGGAAGTCAAATACAGGATTTTTTCGAGAAAATTTTAAAATACAAGGATTTTTTCAAGATTTCTAAATTTAGCGGTTTATTTAAGTTTTTTCAAAGTTTGGGAATATTTTTTTGGCTTTTACCCCTTTCTTATACTTGCCCTTCTAAAATAAATTAACAAAATTTTACAAACATATTGATCATACCCAAAACTAAAATTCAGCATGCAACTTGTAAGAATTTAATTAATTCTTGAAATCAATTGATACTATTTAAAGTCAAATTGTACATTGTCACAATTTATTTTTCACATTTAATGAGTTTTGATTTTTTTTCATTATAACTTAATACCCTATTTTCCTCTTACACATTTTTGGGATTTGGAATTAATAACAAAAAATTTAATACATGAGTAAATTTTAAATTAACCTATTAAAATAGGATTAAAGCCCTTGTTAAGTTTTGGAATGTGTAACTAAAAGAAATTTAAAAACAAGATCAGCTATTACGTATGGACTCAGGCCGAGAGTTATTATAACTGAAAAACAAGCTAATTAACATAAAGCAACGGTGATACATGTTTTGTAATACGAGTGTATTAGTATTATAATTTCAGAGATGAATGAGTACCAGTAATGGCTACACTTCGCATCACAATTGTTTCCACAGTTACTCCTGGTCCAAAACCAATTAGGACCCCAAGATCCAATCCATGCCCTGTAGTAACCTTCCCTTCCATGGAAGATCTTCTCATCTCATCAAGAACAAATAGCACGCCTGGGCTCCACATATTCCCATATTCTCTTAGCACGGACCGGCTTGCTCTAAGTTTATCCTTTTTGAGGTGCAGCTTCTCTTCTAACCTGTTGAGAATGGTCGGGCCACCAGGGTGTACAACATAAAACAACGAGTTCCAATCTTCAATGCCGAAATGATTGCAGGTTTCGAATAAGCACTCAGCAATGTCGTCTCCAATAAACTTTGGTAAAGCTTTGGACAAATAATATGCAAGCCCTATCTCACGCACATGTCCTACTATTCCATCTTCCGAGTTGGGTTGGGGATAATTATCTGGTCAGCCAACAAAAGCTGGAACCATGGACGCTCAACTTTGGGGTCTGGATTGGCACCAACAATGGCTGCTGCAGCACCATCTGCAAAAATTGCCGAACCAACCAGAACATCTAAATATCCATCTGAGGGTGCGTGGAAACCGAAAGCCATTATCTCTGAGCAAACAATAAGAATGCGTGCGCCGGCATTGTTCTCGGCGATGTCCTTGGCTAGACGGAGGGCAGAAGCGCCAGCAAAGCAGCCCTGTTGATAGATCATCAATCTTCTAACAGACAGTCTAAGGCCAAGTAGCTTAACAAGATCAAAATCTGCTCCAGGCATTTTTATTCCTGTAGATGTACAAAATATAAGATGCGTGATGCTTGAGATTGGTTGTCCCCATTCTTCTATTGCCTTCAAAGCTGCTTCCTTTCCAAGCTTAGGTACCTCTGACACTACTATTTCTTGCCTTGCATCAAGAGATGGGGCGCTGTAGGTCCTTATGTTTGGGTTCTTCTCTATTATGTCCTCCGTAAGATACATGTAACGTTTCGATATTGTCGACTTTTCACCTGTCATATGTTGAAACGGATTTTGTAAACATTTTACAAGAAACAAATCCCCGCCTGGCCTGGGAAACAAGCACATTTACATAGAGAGATGATGAAATACAATATTGATATGCTATATAACGGACTCACATATGCGTTTGAACTTGCCCTTTAATTGCGTGAGGTGGTCGCTTTTGGTTACTCGAAAGTAGAAATCCGGATACTCAGCTTGGCGGATGAAGCGGAACAAAATTTTTTGTCCAGTTTTATGGTGTTTTATTGTGTCTAGTGAATTTCAGTTATTTATTTATGCGAATCCTATTTAGACTCCACGTAAATAAACGTGGGGCCCGTATAAATAAATAGTTGAGATTTACTGAATACAATAAGACACCATAAAAATTGGACAGAAGATCTAAACCCAGATAAAGTTTGGTGGAGTGGCAGTGCGCCAGAACCATGGCCTCACCTCGTGTCCGTTGCAACTCAGACGTCACTTCAACTGGCGCCATTAATACAATTCTTGGAAGCCAATTTTCGTTCTCTCTTAATCAGATGGTATGACTAATAAGTTTGGGAGAATTATGCCATGTGTCGTACTGATATTCACAGGCCCTTAAATAGGCATACGAGACCCAACTCCCCAAGGTGTAGCTTACACCACATGCTAAAAATAATATTCACATGTTTAATATTATTAATGAAGAAAAGTCAAATGAAGAGCAGTCAGATTGATGGATGCATGGAGCTGTCTCAGTTGCCTCTAAGATGAGATGAATCCTATATGAATATAATCTCCACGTACCACGTTGCAAAGAAAAAGGAAGCGTCGTAACAAATCTATAGGAAAACTGAAAATTGCTTCACTAGAAATCAATGTTACTGCAATTCAGATCTGGATGTCTATATTGGATAAGATTGAATGTGTGGAAAAATTAAATAAAAAAGAAAATAATAAATTCATAATTAGACTAAAACTGATTATCTTTTGGTTTTAAGAAAATAAAATTTTGTGACTACTGAAATTAGTGGGAGGGTTCAAATCCTATTGCTTTTTTATAATTAATTTAAATTATTATATTTACTGAAGTAAAAGATTAATTGAAATTAGTGGGAGGGTTCAAACCCTATTGCTTTTTTGTAATTAATTTAAATTTTTATATTTACTGAAGTAAAAGATTAAATAAAAAAGCAGTGATTGCTCCTCGGAAGAAAACACAACTGCATAGGATACTAGTATCCTAAGAGGGGAAGAAGAACGTTGGTTCTACCGGATTCTGCTGGATCGAATGGTCGTTGTTCGGATTCATGGTCTTGCGTAATCCTGACTATCGAATACCTGCAAAACAGACAAAGGCACGCCGGAGGGTTGATTCCCGAGAGGCCCCTCCGACGCTCAAGTCAATATTCTTGTAAGGTTTATGACTGGTGTAAACGAAGAAGAGCAGGGTTTTACTCTCATACCTGAATCTCGGCTGAATAATACCTTATATACCTGTGAATGCCATTAGGTTTAGG
>JAOSBP010023726.1:0-10237 GCA_027563825.1 Erythroxylum mucronatum | reverse complement strand
TGTCTTTTTATTTTACTCTATGAACTTCCCATTATGCCCCTCACTTACTAGGTTCTCCCCAAAATGCCCTTAGTTACAATCTAACTTCCTAACTAACTCTCTAACCAATTAGTTCCAAGCCAACTAACTAATTCACTAACCCTTATCCCATTTAATACACCTCATTAATATTAACCTACCAACCTACCACACATTAATTCTAATTCCACCTAACATTTAAATCTAACTTAAATTCTATCCTTCTCTCAAATCCAAATCAAAACAAAATTCTAAACAAAATTTTCAAACCAAAATTCAAACATAATAACTCAATTAAACAAATTCAAACACAATAATCAAATAATCAATTTAATAAATTCAAAATATAAATAACCAAAAATTCAATTTAAGCAAAATAGGACAAGGCCTAACATCGAACTTAACTTATCCTTTTTACCGAATCTCAGCACCCCTTGCCAAGGTGATACTCCCAGAAATACTCTATCACCCACATGATACTCCATATCTTGTCTATGTTGATCCACATAGTTTTTCTGTCTATCTTGTGCTACTTTAATTCTGCTACCAATCAATTTCACCTTGTCGATAGTATCCTAAATCAATTCTAGGCCTTCGACAATTCTTAGACCCTCTTCATTCCAATGTAAAGGCAAACGACACTTCCTACCGTACAATGCCTCGTATAAAGCCATACCAATACTGCTGTGATACTGATTATTATAAGAAAATTTAATCAAAGCTACATACGGATCCCATACTCCTTGAAACTCCAGAATGCAAGCTCTGAGCATATCCTCAACAGTCTTGATTGTTCTTTTACTCTGACCATCTGTCTAAGGATGAAATGTCATACTGAAATTTAGCTTTGTACCAAAGCTTCCTGTAAACTACCTAAAATCTCGAGGTAAATTTAGGATTCCTGTCCGACCCAATGAACAATGGAACCTTATGTAACCTCATCTTTATTCACATACTGTCGAGCTAACTGATCTAGTGAACAATTTTCTCTCACTAGCAAGAAATGAGCCGACTTGGTTAGTCTATTAACAATGACCCAAATGGAATCATGTTGCCTCGGAGTCCTCGGCAAACCCATAATGAAATCCATAGTGATTCGTTCCCATTTCCACTCCGGAATAAGTAACGAATGTAATTTTCCAACGGGATCCTAATGTTGAGCCTTAACCGGTGCTGTAGTTAACCGATGCTTAAGCTCCTTAAAACTCGTTTGACAATCATCATTCCATATGAAAGGCACATTCTTTCTCAGAAGTTTTGTCAAAGGGGCTGAGATCAATGAAAACCCCTTGACAAACCTTCTATAATAACCAGCTAATCCAAAGAAACTTCGGATCTCAGACACATTCCTTGGAGCCTCCACTTCATCACTGCTTCAACTTTCTTTGGGTCAACCTGAATGCTCTATCCAGACACTATGTGACCCAAAAATACTACTTGATCAACCCAAAATTTGCACTTACTGAACTTGTCATATAACTATTTCTCCCTCATTACCTAGAGAACTTATCTTAGATGTGCAATATGATCTTTTCTACACTTCGAGTACACCAAAATGTCATCAATAAAGATAATCACAAAGCGATCTAAATAAGGTTGAATACCTTATTCATCAAAGCCATAAAAGCTGCCAGAGCATTAGTTAATCCAATCAACATTACCAAAAACTTGAAGTGCCCATATCTTATTCTAAATGCACTTTTCGGGACATCAGCCTCAGTTATGTTTTCAACTGCTAATATCCCGATCTCAAGTCTAACTTTGTGAATGCATGAGCTCCCCGTAACTGATCAAGCAAATGATCAATCCTTGGCAATGGGTATTTATTCTTAACTATTATCCGATTCAACTACCGATAATCAATACACAATTTCAGAGTTCCATCCTTCTTCCTTACAAACAATACCGAAGCTCCCCAAGGTGACACACTAGGTCTGACAACTCCTGCAATTGGGTTTTCAATTCGTTCAATTCTACCGGTGCCATCCTATATGGAGGAATTTATATAGGAGCGGTACCTGGAACAAGTTCTATAGTGAACTCCGTCTCCCTTTTTGAGGGTAAACCTGGTAGTTCTGCATGAAACACATCCAAGAAATCCCTAACAACTGGAATATCCTGAATGGTTTGTTCATTTCAAGTATAGACTACGTGGGCCAAATAAGTCTCACATCCACCTCAGATCAGTTTCAGCACACTCATAAATGAAATTAGTCAAGCTCGCATAGCTTGACTAACTCCTCCAAATGCCACTCTCTGCTGAATAGGGGATTCAAGAACTACCTCCTTGGTGTAGGAATTCATCACAGCCCGATGAGCGGTAAGCCAATCCATGCCAATAATTATATCAATTTCCTTTAACTGCAATACAATCAGATCAGCTTGTAACTCTGCCTGATCAATCCAAACTATGCACCTTTTACATACGTCACCGATCACTGTTGTTCTACTCACTGGGGTACTCACCTCTAACCCACATTTCAATATCTCTCGCTCGTAATGCAATCTAGATGCCAGATGCGATGTGATGAATGAATGTGTAGATCCTGGATCTACCAATGCATATGCTTCAAAGTGAAAAAAATTCAACACACCTGTTACCACATCTGGGTAGTTCTATGCCTCCTGTCTGGTGATGGCATAAACCCTGGCCTGAGATTGCAGCTGGTTACTCCGCACTTCAGTCCTGACACTGGGCCCTGCTGACTGAGTTCTGCCTCTACCTCTGCCTCTCTGTGCAGACATGCTAGCTTTACTCTGCTGAACCATTGTCTTAGTTATTGTTCCTCCTCTAGCTCCAGACTGTGATCTTAACATCTTAGGACAATCGCTGATTAGATGTTCTACCAAGACATAATGGAAATAAGCTCCAGTTACCCTCCAACATTCACCACCATGTTTCTTACCACGGTGTTCACAATCAAGCAGCTGTTGAGTCTGGCTAGAGGGCATTTGTCCTCTACTTCTCCTAATCTAAACAAATCCACCTCTTGATCAGGATCTAGATTATTTGGATCTATCCTGGAATCGAGAAGATTTGTTCTGGTGCTTTCTGAAGCTTCTGCCAAAATCAGCTTAAAATTCATCCTGCCTCTTTCCTCTAACCTCCTGTCTATGCTCCCCCTGATCATCCTTCAACAACTATTCAATTCTGATTGAGTCTGCTCGGAGTTTTATGAAACTGCCCAAATTAGAAATGGCTAATCTCGTTCTAATCTCCATGTTCAAATCGTCCTCGAACTGTCTACATTTGTCTTCCTCAGTTGGGATCAATGTAGTTACATATCCCACTAACTCGTTGAATCTTATCTCATACTCTGCCACTATGAGCCTGCCTTACTTCAGATCTAAAAATTCTTTCATCTTCCAATCTATGTAAATCTTAGGCATATAGTTCTCTCAGAACACCCTTAGAAAATCTTCCCAGGTCAAACGACAAGGTCTGGTGGTACTGCCCAGAACAGTCTTCCACTACTGATATGCTAGACCTTGCAATAATAAGATAATCAAATCTTTTATCTGCCTTGCAGTCTATCTGGTTGAACACCCTTTCCGTTCTCTCTAACCACCCTTCTGCCTTAGCCGGGTCTGTACTTCCGTAGAAGTCCACAACCCCTTGCTTTCTCAATTTATTGTATCTTCGTTTTCGCCTCACGGAAATTCTCGGAGGCATTTGAGCAAACTCATGTGTAGGAGACTCCCTATTGGCTCCTACAGACTCCATATTCTGATACCAAAAATGAAACATCTCACTACCATAGAGTATATACCCAAACACTCAAGTATATATCCTATGATAATGGCATGTTAGAGCGAACATAAATCCAACTAAACATGGCATCATCTAACATAATTTAGAAGTCATCAAATTAAAACCATTCCTTGTATTCATTGTAAAAAACGCACCTTGTATTCATTAAACAAAAGCTTAAACTGTATCCATTAACAAATATTTACAAAACCTTATACAAGTTCTAAGAAGACTACAAAACATAAGCTACAACTCTTCTGATGTTAGCAGGCAGACCTCTGAGCCATAACTTAATCCAAAAGGTTCCTTAGTCTAGTCTAAGGAATTAGGTCTCCTGTCTCAATCCTGAAAAGCTGCGTTGCAATTTTATGAGTTTTGCAAACTCAATGAGTGAACCATCATTTATGATTTCGCCCAGGTCAATCGCACAAGATCACATAATTCACATATAATCATTTACATCTCGTATAATTCAAATACATACATTACCATGACAAATCATGATATCATTACGAATCAGAACATATATATATATCAATACAGATGCATATCAGACTCCACATTCGTTATTATTGTTGTGACCGAGTGCCTTTTACATATGGATACAAATACTGGCCCATTTGGCTCAGTCAGAAACATATATCACAGAGCAAAGCTCTATATGAAGACAAAAATCACGAAGCAAATTCTACATGCAAAAAACCGAGCTCAAAGCTCTATTAAGCTGGCCACTCTGGTCATAACACCTTTATCTGAGCATGCATTTTATGAAATCATAAATTACAGAATTGACCATGTATAACAATCACAAATGATGCATAGGCAGAATCTCAAAATCATCGGACCTAAGTTCGACATTCAACTTTCGTTGAGAATTCAAATATACAGAGTTTTGCAACAATTCATAACACTTCTAATACATACCCAAATATTAAACTGCTCGGACAATTCATGTCCGGAATTCAGAACATAATCAGTACATATCAAATTCAATTAGTCATTCTCATCCACATACATGTAGCACTTCCAATGATATTCACATGCATCGATCGCCTCGGACAATTATTGTCTGAAATTCAGTACACAATTCAGTACACATTCATCAATATCAAATTCAATTCAATAATAAACAAAACAAATCAAGGTGAGACCATCTTAGGTTACTCATAGTATGCTCCAATATGCTATTGCCTGGATGGTGCAATTTCTGACTGGTGTCCAATGTGCTCCTCTATATCATACAAAACACATTTACATATATCACAATTTTTCACAAATGTATAAGTCTTTCTTTATGCACATCAATGTATAGACAATATTCACAATGCATGTTCAATGACAATTCTGGATATCTTATCGAGATTTTATCACCGTATCATTCAGATAGCAAAACCCTCATTAATATAATTTGTGCTTAGGGTTTGGACCATAATAAAACAATGTGAAACTAATTTCATAACCCAATTGATTATTTCAGATTTTTTTTCTCATAATATACTTTCGGGTCAACTTTACATAATTATTATGATAAGGTAATGACAAAATTAGGCAACACTTCCTTCTGGAAAGTTGTTCTCCAATGTCGTAAGTTTCTAATGATACCAAGATCGTATAATTTGATTCCTTACTTTATAAGTTAAAATACCACATACAGTGTTCAATTGAAATTTTGTCTAATGCATGATCATGCATTCAAGTTGTACACCTCATATCTCTCAATTCTAATATCCCAAATTTACAAACTTTATACCAATCAAAAGCTACGAGAATAAACGATAACTTTTGTGAAGACACCTTTTTCTAATTCAGCATATATCAATACAGTTTATTCAATAACAAAAGGACCTGATTTCTGTCCCTGGTAGTGCTATTGCCTAAGCCAAGACATGCTTTTAAGCTAAATTTCAAGACCCTTAAGGACAGAATTCAAACTCAATTTCTTCTTAACATTTGTAGCTAATTGTCTCTAGTTCAATTTAAATTAAGAATCATTTCATGTAGAAATCTACAAATCAAAATATAGCCAAAATACCGAAGCATGTTTAGTAAAAACATTCCAATTATCAAATTACAGCACATCTCAGCATTTTCATCCTAGCACCCCCTTTAAAGATAACTTTGCATGATCATTATAACAAGGAAAATGGTGTATTTTAGTAACACTTTTTCTAGATAATTGTTCCAATATGTTTCCAGTTTCTAATAACACAAGAATCATACAACTTGATTCAGTATACTGAAAGTTATATCCAAAATAGTTTAGACTATTTTTAAACTGTAACAAAACTCCTAACTCTAGTTCCAACCAGATTTTAAAATGCTTAGAGATAGAATTAACATTAAACTTCTTCAAGAAAGTTGTAGAAATATGCCTATAATTTATTCTGAATCAATAATCAACGTGTTTAGAAATCTACAGTTTAAGATATAATCAAAATACTGATGTCTATTCAATGAAAATTCTCCAGTTCATAACATTCTAGCATACATCTTCACCAATATCTCATATATTTCATTGCAATTAAATCGTAATTCTCATACTACTAAACATATCATAAAGATCAGATTGTCACTTACTTGTTAGGCTTTTAATTCAGCTCAAACTTCAGATTAAATCAAGTCTCCATTCAAGCAAAATTCATCACAAACTTATGATGAAAATAGGTTGATTTTGGACAGCAAGATGAAGGTAACTTTCAGCTGCTTTTCTTGGCTATTTTATGTAAGGTAAAAAGCTGGTTTTGTTGTAGCAATTTGGCTAGGATTCAAGCAAGTTACAGAGGAGAAAGTTGGAGAAAATTTGGTGGAGAATGGTGAGAGAAACAACAAAAACATTGCTACTGGAATTTGCTCCATCAACATGCTAGGTGTCAACTTTACAGCACAACATTTGTCCTAAGGCATGTCTTACACTTGCTAATCAAGATGCTGCCACTAATCCACTCAAGATGCTGCCATATGTCACCAATTAATCAGTTCATATGTCTCTTAATTATTGGTCCACTTGTCACACAATAATTGATCCATTTGTCACTTAATTACTAGTCCATTTGTTAGCAATTTAACTATGCCAAATGCCACTCAATTTTAGGCTTAATCATCCAAAATTTTCATGTATCAATTTATCCTACCACTTGGCCTTTGTCTTAGTACAAATGTACCTCAAAATCACCAAAAATTATGAAATAATACTAATGGCCTCCAAATAAATTTTTAACGCAAATAACTCACAATTCACATTTTAATCGCATTTATAAATCAATTATGCCCAGAAAAAGTCAAGGAATGCTTGTACAATCATATTCACATGCAAAAATGTACAAATTCACCAAAAATTATGAAATAATACTAATGGCCTCCAAATAAATTTTTAACGCAAATAATTCACAATTTATATTTTAATTGCATTTATAAATCAATTATACCTAGAAAATGTCATGGAATGCTTGTAAAATCATATTCATATGCAAAAATGTACAAGTCATATTTAACTAAAGCATGATGTGTATTTCCTAATTTCTCAGTACTTTCTCATAAATCACAATTCTAGCCTTAACAAGGGTAACGAGATGTTACAGTTGTAGTGTTAAAATGAAATGGGATAATGCTTGTCTACCTAAAAAGGAAGGATGTCTTGGTATATTATCCATTAAACTGAGCAATAAAATTCCATAGAAAAGAGAATCTAGCGTATTCTTGTCACGACCCAAAACTACATCGGGCACATGACAACCGCCGCATAACCAGGCTAAGGATACTTATGGCACCCTTAACACGACAATGCAAGACTAACTGAATATCTTTTAAAAACATTTGGACAACATAATGACTGTATTTTGAAAATCCCAAAATTTGATTAAAACTCTTGTAAATTAGTTTTAAACGCACTTCTATATTCACATTAAAACTCTACCACAACTTCTGGACTTTTAAGTCCATTCAAGAGCAATCTCAACAACAACATAAAAGGTTCATACATAAGGTTATTTATGTTAAGTCAAAATGACTTCACGTCTAATAATGTTGTTGACAATCAAATAATAATAATATTAGAAATAAGTGAACTATTTTGATTAGTGTGTTAAGCGTGCAGCAAAAACACAGAAGAAGTCAAAACATAGAAGAAGTGCCAAAACACAGAAGATACGAAAGACAGAAGATACAAAACTCAGAAGAAGCAAAACACAGAAGAAGCGCGGAAAAACTCAGAAGAAGCAAAACACAGAAGAAGCGCGGAAAAACTCAGAAGAAGTAAAACACAAAAGATGCGCAAAAAAACATAGAAGATGCAAAACACAGAAGAAGCGTGGAAAAATTCAGAAAAGCAAAACACAAAAGAAGCGCGGAAAAACTCAGAAGAAGCAAAACGTAGAATAAGCGTGGAAAAACTCAGAAGAACCAAAACACAGAAGGAGCGCAAAAAATACAAACGATACGAAGACGAAGATATGATTGTACGTCGGACGGTTAGTCAGTTGGAGTTAGTTACAAAACTCAACTAAATAACGGTTTCTATAAGAAATAAGTAGCAGTTATCAAGAAGCAGTTGAAGATGAAGGCTATAAATACAAGTCGGAGTCGAAGACTGAACAAGCTTTTGAACCTAAGTTTTTGAACTTTAGCAAAATTCTGTATTAGTTGTGCAAAACACGAGAGCAATCTTTACTGTAACAACAAGTTCAACATCCTTCTAGTAGGAGAAAGGAAAAACTGAGAGCCTGAAGAGGCTAAGAGAACAAAAATAATACTTTGTGTAAGAGACCTGAAGAGGCTCTGTAAAATAAAGAATACTTGTACTTTTGAGAAGAATAGTGAAATCTCAGAAGAACTCTAAGGACTGGACGTAGCCTAATGTTTGGGGTGAACCAGGATAAAATCGTTGTGTCCATCTTCTAACTCTTTACTTTAATTTCTATTATTCTTATACAAGTATATAGAAGTTATTTGCGATTTATTCACGTAGCTATTCTCGTATAACATTTGTGATATTCATTTAAGAGTTTGAAAAAGTTCATTTTCAAAGAAATATCAAAGGGGATTGTATTCACGAAAAGGACACAAAATTCAACCCCCTCTTCTTGTGTATTTTGTATATTGAACGTAAAGTCTATACTAACAAGTGATTTACTTCAATTTATAAATCATAAGACAATCAAGAGTTAATTTACAAAATCATAAAGCATATCTATATAACCAACTTTTTAAAAAAAGTTCATGAGCCACTATAAAAAAATTACAAAACAGACTACCCACGTGCAATAATGCCCCGAAAATGTCAAAAGACTGCACGATCCACTCAAAGCTTCAAGTTCACCAAATTAACCTGCATGGTTGGAAAGCAGAGGGGGTGAGTACACTATGTACTCAGTGAGCAGGAAAAACATATATCGCAAATAGAACCCGGTACACACCAAGACGGTCTAGATAATCTAAGGATGGGAAGTGAACATACATAACAGAAATATATAGGCCTAGCCTATAACTCAACATATTCCGGCTAGAAACCACATAGGCTTAGCCTATTAATCACTTATCTAGTGAACATAGGTTCTAGTTTCAGTACATAAGGCAAAAAAGCATCACAAGTATAAATCAAATCTCATCGAGAAGCTAAATCTCATAATAGGCCAAAATAGTCATGTGTCGCCACTAGTCGGCCAAACTAGTGTGCACAACCACCGATTCCTAGTGTTGCCTTGACTTTCATCTGTGGTGAGTTCGGACTACGGTCGACACTCATGACCTTAGGTGATGACCTCATTGGTGACCAAACCTCTAGGTGTGCAATCACCTGCAAGTCCTGTAGAAAGGTGTCGATACTAGGACTCGACTTTTATGTACCAGCGTCACTTAATCTATTGTGCCTAGTGCACGAATGGCCAATCGTTACCTCACCATTCACAAAAATCATATAAACATATTAAGTACTAAAATCAAGTAAGACGCCGTGTTGGACCCCGAACTTTTGGTGAAAATTAGAAATATTATAATGATTTTAAATGAGTATTTTTGAATATGAAGTGTGTTATACTTGTAATTTTGCCTTAAGAAAAAAATAATGAGAAAAGAAGTTATTAGTTTTGATGATTTCAAAAATTGAGTAAATTTGTATGAGTTATGTGAGTAAAGTGAATGAGTTCTTTGAAATGAAGTGAAAATTAAGAAGTAAAGAGCGAAAATGTGAAAATATGGAAAAAATATTAAAGTTTGACTTTTTGGAGTAAAGTTGACTTTTTGATTTAGGTCAAATTCGAGAAAATGATCTTCTTAAAACTTGTAGCTTCTGTTAAGAGTTTTCCGTAGCCATAAAGTTTGATAATTTTTGATGTCGGGATTGAGAGATATGATTTTTCGAAGATTAGGTTCTTTTGCTTTGTTTTTGGAAAATGACCTTAAGGGAAAGTTTGCCTGTACTAGGTTTCGAGGCCACTCGTCGCATTGATTTAGTCTGAATTGGAGTAAGTGGTC
>JAOSBP010023581.1:0-10244 GCA_027563825.1 Erythroxylum mucronatum | reverse complement strand
TGCTATTATTCAATTTTACCTATGATCGTATCTAGGTTATTGTTTAATAAGATTGTTAGAATACATGTTTCTAGTCAATACACTTAAGAGAAACTTCCCCCAATGAATGTTTATTAATGATTGCCATTTTATGTCGAGGATCCATAACAGCATGGTAACATCGGTGACCTGAAACCAAGGTATTTTTCCTATTAAATTTTCAGATTTAATTATTGTTTCAATTTGCAATTTTTCCCTTTGATTTTCTGATATTGCCGTGTTTGGACAAAAGCCCCCTTTTTATTTTCGTTATTTGTGCAAGTTAAACTCGCTAACCTTTACCATAAAAAAATTCCTCGTGGGAACGATATCCGCTTACTGCTACTACATTAATTTGTTTTAACGGAAGTGATTTGTTTTATATTTGGTTACAGGCGACGGCATCACCAAAGTCTTATTGGTCTCTATAAGCATTGAACCAATAGAGAAAATTTCCAGAATGTATAAGGAGATGGCATTTCTGATCAAATGTCATATTTTCTAAAAGAACTTAACATTTAGGCCATCAAGAATAAGAGCCTATTTGCATTAAGGTTAAACATTGCTTCTTTGATGTCCAATGTATTAAAAGCTTAGAAAGGAGGGTTATTTGTTCCTAAGATATATATTGACATATAAAGGAAGTTAAATTTATGATAGAATTAGGGAAATTACTTGGACTCTTAAGAAGCATTTGTAGCAATTAAATGCAGTTGTTTGATTACTTCTCGATCAATATGGTTAACTCGAGATTGTCATAAGCTAACTCTAGTGTTTTCATTACTTTAATAATATTTAATTTTTTTAGTTCCAGTTTAATAGCTTAAAGTTTTTTCATGTATTTAAAATTCCCAATCCTTACATTTGGAGATCTAAACCTTTCAAGACAAACTCTTTAAAAGTTAGAATATCTAACTTATAATTGTTGAATATAAAAGGAGCTCGTCTTTTAGTAATCACCTTGTTTATAGTAACCTTTATTGGTGATTGATCAAAGGATAAAGGTTTATTAAAGTTTGCCTTAGAATTAGGACAAACTTAAAGTTACAAGGGGTTACTCATGGCTCAATCTAGCTTCCTTCTCATAAACCAATTGCCTCTTTTTCTTATTATTTCATTTAAAATGATGATCCTTGTATTTAAGGTCTAAACGATCATATTGGTTGATATATTTGCTAAAGTCTTCACAAGAGGAAGCCTTGTGAATCATAGGTCCCTTTATTTCATGTCAAAAAATATTACAGTTGAAATCCCTTGAGACGAGATGTGGCATGAATTTATTTAAACTTATTTTGAAAATATCATATCGAAGTAGTTTCCTTAATGATGCATTATTAGATGTATAAACAAATAAGGCTACCATTTTAACTAAAGAATAAAGGGAGGTAAGTTCAATTTGAAGAATATGATTTACGTTTTAAGTAGAAACATTTTCCATTAAAATATGTTTAAAAGCAATAATAATGATGTAATTAAAGTAAGAATTACAATTAGTAAGCAAGTTCCAATTATTGTCAAAGACCTAATAAGTTTCTCTTAATCTATTAACTTTCATTTTAGTCTTAAGTAAACCCACTAAAAGGCTACTTAAAGAGAATGTAGTTTTTGATAACCTATTGTTTAGAGCGACAATTCATCCCTTTCACGTTCTAGGTCAAGATGGAAATAGCTATAAGAAGAGGGACTAGTTGAGGCTTTTTCCTTAGGCATTCTCCTAACTTTATTCTTTGAAAAAGATGTTATATAAGTGGCTTGTGGTAAGGTTTTAATTGGTAGGGACTTTTTAATGAAAGCATGAGGATATGAGGTAAAATAGAAGCTTAAATTATAGGAGAGGTCATCAAAGGTCTTTTATGGTCTACTTTAATAGAAGCAATATGTATTAACTGAACTTTCTACACTTCCAACTTAATGTAAGTATCATATTTTTGTGTACACGTTACATTTGCCCTATTTATTAGGGAACTTTAAGTATCCAAAATCAGGCTTAATTCCTTCTGATGGGCAACTAAGACCTTATTAACTAGTTCATCTAGATCTGGGTAGAATTTGATTTAGTAAGTATCCATTAGTAGCTTAAGGTTATTTCAACCTAAGATAGCTTCCCTTCATCATTTAGCATGAAAAAAATTATTTGAACTCATCCTCAAGCTGAACTTATATATATATATATTATTGTTTAACATGTCATTTTTAATGTTGTTGTATTTTCATCAAGATATATATACTTACCCGGCGTGCTATAGAGGTAACTTAACCCATCTATTAACCAATACTTCAATAGAACATTGTGAAAATTCACTTATAAGGGATCATGTTTTTGCTTTATCTTCTCTAACTTTAAATGTATCCTCCATTTTTGTAAGAAGAAAGGTGTTCCTCCTTTATGCTATAGCCTTATTTCCAAATTCTTAATCAAATTTACCTTAATCTTGAAATTGGAGTAGAACGTTTCGACTAATAAGAGCTTTTTATACCATATTTGCTCCAATTCAACATGGCCTATTTTGAAATAACAAGAAAGTAGGCCTTTTCTCAATGAAAAACTTCCTAAAGTCGAAAATCTCTTAGAGGCATTTGATTTGAAAACCTCTATAAATAATGTAATTACATGTAATCCATCATAGATAGAGGGAGAAATGTATCTTAGAATCTCAAATGGATAATTGTCTTATATAACATTAGACCAAGGGTGCTTAAAGAGAAAGGAAGGAGGTAGAGAGGAAAAAGCATCAAGAAGTAGAGTCAAGAGGTAGGTAATTGAGGAGAAATTAATAGGATTGAGGTGGTAGAAAGAAGAGGAAGAGAAAAGGAATTAATGGAGACAAAGTAGAAATGACGAGGTTAGGATATAAAGAAGACAATAAAGGTTAAGGGGTTACTATTAAAAAGTCAAGTCCAAATAAGGTGATTGAATCTAGGAAGGAGGAGGCCATGCTCGAAATATAAATAAACTAGAAAAATATTTGGATAAGAACAATCCCACCGAAATAATTTTCCTAAAGAGAAAATTTTGAATGTAGAAAGAAAAGAGAAAGAAAAAGAAGAGAGAAATGATTTAATTAGTCAAATAGTACTATTAAAGAAAATCAGAGGAAAAAGTAAATCTTTCTTGACATTTCTACGAATGGTACAACAAGTATACAGGAAAGTACAGCTAAGTCACCTCTTTAAATCAAGGAGAATCCATTTATTCTCTAACAAATAAAATTCCATTTTTTCAACCACTAATTTATAGCCTTAAATTAACTAAGTATCTCTATAATATCAGCTAATTATCTTTAGAATATCAACTAATTATATTTAAAGTATCAACACTCCCCCTCAAATTAGTGCATATATATTTATCATGTGTAGTTTGCTTACAAAAAAACTCAAAATTCTACCTCAGTAGCCCTTTAGTAAAGACATCAACAACTTGTTATATTGTAGGTACAAATGATATGAAAATGAGTGTTTCACTTTTATAAAATGCGTCAATTTCCACATGTTTCATCCAATCATGTTGAACTACGTTATAGACAATACTGATAGTTGCTTCATTATCATTTAATAACTTCATTGGGAGCTCTGTTGGTCCATTAAGTTCTTTTATTAATCTTTTAAGCCATATTATTTCATAAATTTCTTGAGCCATTACCCTGTGTTATGCCTCCATACCTCTTTTGGCCAGTATATTTTTTTTTACTCCTTCAAATTACTAGATTTCTCTACAAAAAGGAGCAATACTTAAAAGTACCATGCCCAATCTATATCAGTGTAAACTTCAACTCTTCGATGATTATTTTTCTTAAAGAATAAATATTTTCACTAGATTTTCCTTTAAGCATTTTAAGACTATATGCACTGCTTCTAAGTGTTCTACATAAACAGATTAACAATAAAAGAAATATCCACTCGAGTATAGGATAAATAGATTAGCTTTTCCACTAGTTATTAATATTGTTTTGTATCCATTAGAAATCCTTCCTTAATTTCATCATGCTTTTAGTTAAATTCTAAGGAGTATCTAATGGTTTACATCTGCCCCATCCTAGTTTCTCCTAAAAGATCTAAAATATCTTCCATTAGGTGACTATTATACCCTTCTTAGATCTAGCAAATTCTATTCTAGTGAAGCATTTAAGACACCCCAAATCTTTGATTTAAACTTATTTAAAAGATACTTTTTCAAATTCCCCATTTTCTCATATCACCATCACTGAAAATAATGTGTCTATATATATATTTAGAATTATAATTTTCCTTTATACAGCAGTTTTTAACATAGTCAACCTTCCTATGTAGGAAACCATGAGACTTCACAAATCTTACAAATCTACCAAACCAGACCCTTGGTAATTATTTAAACCTATATAAATATTTTTAAGGTTGCATATCATTTTCTCAAAACTTTCACTAAATCTTGGGGAGTCTCCATTTAAGAAGGCATTCTTTTCTTTTTTTTTGCATTAGCTTATATAGAGACCACTCCAGAATAATTTTAATGGAAAGCAACACTCTCATAATATTCAACTTAGCTATAGGTGAAAAAGTTTATGAATATTCATCACCATGGATTTGAGTAAAACCTTGACTAACCAAGTGTGCCTTATCTCTTTCAAGTGATCCATTAGAATTATACTTCATGATGAATGCATATTTACATCCAACCAGTGTTTTCCCTTAAGAAGATCTTATTTTCCTATATTCTATTCTTTTACAGAGCTCTCATTTCCTCCAAAAGCGTATTCCTTCACTTAGGAATATTTAGACCCTCAGGTATATTCTTAGGAATGGAAATACGAGACAACTTAAAAATGAACACTTGAAATAATTGAAACAAACTTTAATAAAATAAAAATTTTATGCAAAGGATATTTAGTACAAGTTATAGAAACTTTTCTAAGAGTAATAGATAAATCTAATGTTTCATCTAACTATGGAACATATATTAGTTCAAGAGGCACTAACTCAATAGGAATCGGCTTAGATTGAGATTTATATTGGTCTTCAATTTTTGGATTTGTCTTCGTATTATTTTTTAAGTATGCTACAAGTTATTTTTTATTTTCTATCATTTTGGATATTTTCTCAAGAAAATTTTCCTTTTAATACAATATACATCCCGCCTCACACACATTTCATTTTTTTCCTATAATTGAATTTGTAAGGGCAATAAAGATGGATCATATTTTCATTATTTGAGACATCATTAGCTTTTGAATTAGGATTATGGAAAATATACACATTATTATCAATAAAAAAGAATCTTCACTAAATGTCTCCTCTAAAGATCATGAGGTGAGGAAAAAAAGATTTATCTTAAAAAAGATGATATCTATAAAAAAAAAGATCTTTTGGATATTAAGTCAAAGCATTTTTACCCTTTTTAAGTGGATGGCTAGAAAAACATTTTTGTGCTATAGGATCAAGTTTTTCTTGATTATTATCATAAATATAAACAAATATAGTACACCTAAACACTTTAAGTGGAAGATCATGAGATAAATGAGGGGACAGAAAAAAATTTATTAAATAATTAAGAAAGGTTTGAAATTCGTAAACTTTTAAAGGAATCTTATTGATCAAATATGTAGCTGCCAGGATATCATCATCATATAAGTACGTAAAAGTATTAGTTAAAAACATAAAGATCTTGTGATTTGTAATGGATGTTTATTTTTCCTCTTGGCAATTATATTTTGTTATAGGTGTCGATGCATGAACTTTAATGAACAATACCTTTTTCAATAAAAAATTCCTTAAATTCTGTTGAAATGCTCTTTTTTATAATCACTTTTAAAGACTTGAGTCTTAGTTTGAAACTCTGGTTAGATCATTTTATAAAATTCTTTAAACACACTCGCAACATTTTATTTCTCATTAACTAAAAATACCCAAGCAATTCTAGTACGGTTAGTAATAAAAGTTATGAACCACATTTTCTAGATATTTTCTATCCTTGAATGACCTCAAATATCACTATGGATCATAGTGAATAGTTTTGTGGTCGTATAAGACTATACTGAGAAAGAATTTTGATGAGGTTTATCCATTTGACAAATTTTACATTAAAATGAAAATGGATCTTTGTTTATAAAAAATTTAGAAATAAATGTCTTATATAATGCAAAACTTAGATGTTCAAATCTAAATTGCCATAATCCAATTTTAGTCTTCTTAAGTATTAAAGTAGAATTGAGACAAAAAATTTTTTGGGATTGCTTATTTGGGTATATCCATATTTGAAGAAATTGACACCTCCAACTTGTATAACATTGCTAATCATCTTCCATATGTTTAAATCCTAAAATTGACAATTAGATGAAGAAAAATTAGCTCAAAATTTTGATCAATAATTATTTTACTAGTTGATAACAAGTTGCAATATAATATAGGAATATGAAGAACATTATAGAGTGTAAGATTAGGGGAAATACATAAGAAAGTACATAAAGAATAAAGAATACATAAAAAAGTACAACCTAATCACCTTAATAAATTATGGATAATCCATTTATTTTCTAAGCAATAAAATTCCATTAATTTAGTCACTAATTTCTAGCCTTAATCTAACTAATTATCTCTAACATATCAACTAATTATCGCTAGAATATCAACAACTATAAACTTCCAAAACCTAACCAATTAGACATTTGCCTCATTATATTTTGGACCATCATGTTATTAAGAGAATTTTACTGTGTGACATAATGTAGCAATTTGTTAGAATTTTTTATTTTAAAGTTTGATTTAACTAGCTTTACTTTAATTACTTTATATTTTACCTTGACTTGGTAGGAGTAACTATTGTATATGATGGGTTCATCCCTATCAGTCCATATAGTTTGATAAAATTATGCAAATTTTACTATTATATTTTAATTTTATGAAATGATTTTGATACTAATAAATATGGTTTTTATATAAATAATTGAATTGAAACTCATATAAGGTTGTAGTTTTTCAATATTGTCAAAAGGTGGATTAAATGTGAAAATTTGGACAAAGTAAAATTTTTTCATGAAACTAATACCACTAATTTAAAACAATGACACAATTCTAATCATCTTGATATTGAGTTATGAAATTTAGAGGAAGATTACAAATCCTAGGAGAAAAATTTGTACATATATTAACTTCCTTTTTTTTAACATCAAAACTTCCTTTTTCTGGACTAAGAAAAATCTTCTACCAAAAGTTATAAGCATTTACTTCTATTTAAAAATATAATAAACCCCATTAGGAACTTAAATAAACATATTTGATGAAGCTTGGAGATAGAAGAACCTCAAAATGACATACAAAGGGTTCAAAAAAGAGAAAGTATAAAAAGAATAATTGAATCCATTTAAAATATTGTTCTTTGAAGTTTTAATTTGTATAACTAATATATGAGAGACAATAGCATATGAAAAAAATTAATCATAAATAAGAATATTATTTTAGACAAGTTTCAATAAAAATTTTAATATACATCTTTTGAAAACCTTCTCTTGTAGCAGTCTTACTTTTAGAAATGACATAATATATTTTCAATTTGGGCTTGATCTAAACTTATCAGATGAAATTCAAAAAAATATTAGGGTGGGATTGGGTTTTACCTCTAAACGTGAAATGCAATCTGAGTCCAACCTGATTTCTAAGTATATAGTTGGAACATGTTTCAGCCACTAAACCTAGGTAGTCATTATCTCCTCACTCCTAGAATACTATTAAGAAGGTTAACTTTAAAATTTATAATGAACAAAAAATACAACATTAAAAATGTTGTCAATACTATTAAGAAGGTTAACTTTAAAATTTATAATGAACAAAAAATACAACATTAAAAATGTTGTCAGTTAATAATGAGTGAGTTGCAATTGCAGTATATATGTATACAACTGGAAACAGAGAAAGGTTAAATGGCTGTTGTATCACATTATATGAACAAGACTTGAATTTAATATATATAGTCACATCCTCAAGTAAATAATGTTTAAGAAAAATATATTGATTTCGATTGTTTTATTGATCTTTAAATTTGCTTCTAAATGACAAGTTCATTTATGTTTCAACACCTTATACAATTGATAAGTTAATGAGTGTAATGATTGGTTGTTTGATATATTAGAACATCAACACATAATTGTTAACAATAACTTTACAAAATTATAGCACAAACGATGATATGAATGACAAAGTTAAGAGCAAGACACAAGTTGTAAGCTTATTGATAAATGAGAAAATCTTTTATATGCATTGTTGTGCATATATAATGAATTTAATTTTTAAAGATGAGATGGACATTATCAAAGAAGATATATAAGCAATTCAGGATAATATAATGTATTGGAGTGTACTTCAACAGTTATATTTTCTTTATAATAGGAGTTGCGCCTAGATTTAATTAGATGTTTATTTGAAGAAATGTTGACCGAAAATATATCTATTTATTTCTAATATATATTTATTTAATCAAATTATTTTATAATTGAGTATCAGTTTTATAATAATTTTTAATGTAAAGGAAGTGGTGTGAAATATTGGTATTTTTGCTAAAAAAATTAACAATTATATATATGTTGATTGTGTTATGAAAATGTAAGGATTTTTTGTCATAAATACATTCTCTCTCTTGGAAAATTTAATGTAGTGTTGGATGTTTTGGGGGCCTTATTGTGACAACAACTTTCAATGTTGCCTATTTGGTGTTAATTGGATTTTGGATGTTATGGTGCATATCCTTTTTCTTTTGGATGTCATTATTTATAATTAGGAATTGGTTATAGCTTTTTTTTTTCTTTTCCAAATATAAGAATATATCAATACAACAATATAATTTGAACTGAAATATCATTAAAAAAATCGTAAATCTAACTAACAAATAAGTTCGGGTTTGGATTCACTTTTTTTATATTAACTCAAAATCAGATCCTCTTTTTTCAAGTCGGATTAAAATTAAACTCAAATTTAAATTTATCATTTCTTTTTTAAGTTTTGTTCTCTCGTTAGGCGACTTGCTTGAATAATTGCTATTCATTCTTGTCTCTCAAAATAAGCGTGAAAATTTTAATTGATTTTTCATTTTAAATTCATTATTTTGTAAGTCATTGTTTCATCTTCAAGGTAGGACCCATTGAAATGATACCATTGCAAAAGGTTCGTCGTGCTTTCTCTTTAATTTATAAATGCTTCTCTTTCACCTGACATCTCAGCTTTAGGGATAATATACACGAGATTCATGAGGCAGTTGGCGTACAGCGGACCTTCTTTCCTCTATAAACCTAAATCTCTCTCTATTAGCTATCCCAATCACATCACCAACAACTACTTTCAAACGTGCATGGTAGCACAATAGTTGACATTGTCTGTTTGCTATTCGAGATTAGTGTTTCAGTTAATCATCATTTTTTATTTTTATTTTATTCCATTAAATGTTTTTATTTATTTATATAAATTATAGGTGGTGCTTGGTTGATAGGTTTAAGAAAGAGTTAATAAGTATGGAATGAAAAATGAGTGGTTAATTGTTGATTATCATTATAGGGGTAATAGTTTGATATCCTACTTCTGAGGGATCCTCCATACCCTCCATTTACTAGAAGAATGAAAATTATTCCTTGGTAGTCACAATCTTTTAAAAATATTTTTAATACTAATTAATTAAATACAATTAAATAATTAAAATATAATAATTACAATAATATAATATGATTACTTAATTAATTACATTACAATTAATTAATAACAACATAATTAATTAAAATATAATTTATTCAGGTAATTAAAATAATATAATATAATAAATATAGTATATTATAATTAATTAAAATATAATTAATTACACTTTAATTAATTAAAATATAATTAATTACAATTTAATTAATTAAAATATAATTCATTCATCAATTAAAATATTGTAATTAATTAATTAAAATATAATTAATTAAAACTAATTACACTATTTTAATTAATTAATATATTGTAATTGATTAATTACAATATAAGTTATTAAAATATGATTAATTAATTAATTAAAATATAAAAAAAAATTATTTCTCAATTTTTTTTACAAATCAATTACTGTTAATGGTAATAGTAATCATTCCTTTCTCTTAACCAACTATTATCATAATAATAATAATATTCATTATCATTTCTCACTATATTTATTCTCATTCTAAACAGTGTAATTGAATTCATTTCTATTATTACTGAGTTTGTTCCAAACAGTGTAAATTGAATTCAATTCAATCTCA
>JAOSBP010023531.1:0-10247 GCA_027563825.1 Erythroxylum mucronatum | reverse complement strand
TCTTGCTCTATTGGCAAAGCAAGGCTGGAGGCTCCTTAAATACCCAAATTCGATCGCAGCAAACATACTTAAAGCCAGATATTTTCCAACTACGGATTTTCTTTCTACAGACCTGGGTAATAACCCAAGCCAAATTTGGAGGAGTATACATCAGGCCAAATCTATTCTCCTTCTGGGATGCCGAAGAAGAGTTGGGGATGGGCACGATATACATATCTGGCGCGATCCCTGGCTCATGGATGATGGAGACCCGTTTATACAGTCAGACGTTATTGCAGATGTTGAATATGTTGCTGATCTTATTGAGGACCATCGATGGAATGAAACAAGGATCAGACGCACCTTTACTCCACGAGACGCAGACTTGATCTTAAAGATCCCACTTAGCATTTCATGGCACAAGGATGATTGGTTGTGGCAGTTTAACAATCACGGTGAGTATAGAGTTAAAGAAGGATATAGACTGGCTATGGAATCTGTGAATGTGGAGTTTCGCGACACAGGATTCCCATGGGAGAAACTTTGGCAATTAAATATTCCAGGTAAGGTCAAATTGTTTATCTGGAGGCTTTTGCGAAAGGTACTGCCGTGTAGAGCTAACCTAAAGAGAAGACATATTGATTTAATCGATGCTTGCCCCATTTGTGACACCTCCTCCGAAAATGAACAGCATTTATTCCTTCATTGTGCCTTTGCTCGATCTGTTTGGAGCCTTTTTGCTGTTGACTGGTCTTTATCCCCTACTGTGACGCTACAACATTGGCTGACTGCTATTTTGAAGGGTAGACCAAAGACACAGCAGGAGGAGACTTGCATGATTTTATGGAGCTTGTGGATTTACCGAAATGAACATATCTGGCAGCAGAAAACTAAGGACCCCTCCTCAATTTTTCGAAGAGCCACCACATCATTGATAGAATGGAAGACTGCACAGAGTAGGCGCACCAACCCCTCAGTCCAGCTTCCATCCATCACTCCCTCCAATTGGCAAGCACCCTTACCGAATCACTTTAAATGCAATGTCGATGTGGCATTGTTATCATCTGGTTATTTTGGCTTAAGAATGGTGATCCGTGACTGCAAAGGACTCAATTGTGAGGGCAAGTTAATGATTTTACCGGGATGGAGGGATCCTCAAATCGGTGAAGCGTTATGTTTTCGGGAGGCTTTAAGCTGGATAAAAGGTCTTTCTTATGTTCCTATTTGTGTGGAAACGGATTGTCAAATCATTACTCAATTCTTGACATCCACATATAATTTTCCATCTTATTTTTCAATGATTATTGCGGATTGTAAAGCTCTTCTTCACGAGCATCAGTTTATTTCCACTGCTTTTGTTAAAAGAT
This sequence comes from Erythroxylum mucronatum, assembly GCA_027563825.1. NCBI lineage: Eukaryota > Viridiplantae > Streptophyta > Magnoliopsida > Malpighiales > Erythroxylaceae > Erythroxylum > Erythroxylum mucronatum. The sequence continues at coordinate 8,901 of JAOSBP010023531.1, read as the reverse complement.
CAGCGAATCAGGTTGCTCATAAGATCGCTAGGGCGGCCGATTCTATATCTGATTCTGAATGGGGGGTATGCCCCCCTCATTTTCTGTACGACATTTTATCTTTGGACATGAATAATATGCGCTGAGCGCCCTCGCCAACGTTTCAAAAAAAACAAAAGTTTTGCACTAATCTCAAGACATCAATGTTTAAGCAAGATCAAAGAAGCCTCTTAATTATAGCTGTAACTAGCATAAATACTTATAAGGGGATTATAGGGTTTAAAACATTGGATGAATAGATACTCATAAAATAGAGTGGGCACAAAATAACGGGAACAGGTGATCTGTTCCTAGTATTATGTTTTCTTATGCAACATGAGGCTAATCATTAAATCCTAACATTATTCAGAGTAGAGAATTTTCTCACAACTCATTGATTTTGCATCTTTTGTTGATGCTGAAAAGGCCTCAAATCCTAATATAATGATAGGCATGGGCCTTGCTGTGCTCAACTAAGAGTCTGTTTGTTTACATGATGAGCTAGATAGAGCGGTGTCGTTTATTGAAAATGTAAGCCTGTGTCTAGCCTGATCCAGTGTTACCCACGCGAAATTAGACAGCAACACTTGGGAGAGGTTACTTGGCCTTTAATGGCAAAATGGACCAAACCATATATATAAATATACATTTTAGACCCCAAAATTTTTTTCAAAAAGTCTTGCAAGAAACTTGATGTCTCTAATAAATACGGTATAAATAGTGCCAAGGCTAAGGATAATGTTGAAAGTAGCCATCTGATGAGCTTCGTAACTTCTCTCCAATACAAAAGTCATACTATCATTTTGTCTTCAGTCTAAGATATATGTCAACATACACAAATTCTACTTTCTTCAACTTAACAAGAAACAAAGGCCTTCAATTACGAAGTTTGGTTTGGTTTGTTCGATTTTTTAAACTATAAATTTTGTTACTTACAGCTCTCCTTAATTTTGACTATATTGTCATCCCCTTTTGACGAGAGTATAAATTCTCAAGCCATTTTTTTTAATTTAGACTACGTTAAATTGCATACTATAATTGTAGTTAGGTTCATAGTATGATATTGTTAGGTCCATTACAACAATTTATTGACTTTATACTTGTATTATTTGTCACTATATTTATGTTGTTCAAAATTATTATGATTAACTGTAACATAATCTATTATGCATAATTTAAAATTTTGGTTAGTAATTAAATTTAAAAAATCTACAATTCTTAACTAATTAACAAGCATCAATATTCCAAACAAGATCATGTATGAATTGGTATGAAGAGAAAAGGAGGGTGTCATAAATTTGGTAAAAACATTGATTAAAAAAGAAGAGGAAATAAATTTATGAACAAATTATTTTAATTTTGAGTGTGAATATACCTTAAAGAATTAGTAAAAATTTTCTTGTATTTCATTCTTAGAAAAAGTATCAATATATACAAGTGAGTTAAATGAATTGACCCATTAATTTGTTATGTAAAATAAATCAACTAAATTCAAGGGATTGTATAACTAGAGCTTGATATAATAATGGAGAATCACAAAATATATAGTTAACTAGTAACTTCATAATCAGTTTTTATCATGCCCCCACAAGTGTAAGGGACAATGACACTAAGTTTAAAACGATGAATGCATAATTGTTTCAAGAGAGAGACTTGGTGAGAGAGTTAACCAGTTGATTTGTATTGTGAACATGAGCAGTTGATTGTATTATGAACATGAGATCTATGAAATTGTTTACGTGACACTTCATCACATACAAAGTAAAAGTTAATGACAATGTGCTTCATATATGAACAAAAAACAAGATTAGAGTATAAGTAAGTTGCTTTAACATTGACGAAGAAAATTGTGGGAGTTATTTGAAATGAGATAAAAAGTTCATTCATTAAGTTAAACAACTATTTACTTTAGTAATAGTAGTTGCAACAATATGTTATTCAACTTTGGTAGAAGAGCAAGCTATAATAGATTGTTTCTTAGAACTCTAGCTAATGGAATTGAATATAAGAAAGATAACATAAGTGGGAGTAGAGTGATATATACAAGTATCACCAGCCCAATTTGCATCAACAAAGGCATAAAGAGCAGGGGGTAAATGAGTTAAGAGAAAAACATCATAATGAGATGTTCCTTTGAGATATCAAAGAACTTTCTTCACAGCAAGCTAATGATTAGATGCTGATTTATGCATAATTGGACCAGATATTAACATTGTAACTAATATTAGGTTGTGAGTGAAAGTTACCAAAGAGAGCCAAAAAACTCATTGGTACTCACTTGGATCATGTTTAGGAGAGCCATCATCAAGTTTAAGTATTATAAATGGAGGCGATAACGAGCTAAACTACTAACTTATTTGGCTTCATGCATTTTATTGCACTTGAGAAGATAAAATATATATTGTTGAAGAGATAAGAACATACAATTGTAAAATGTTATTATTTTAACACCTAAGGAGTAGTAAATTTAGGAAAGATCCTTAGGAGACAACTAATTGAAAAGACGAGTAGTAAATTCTTAAATTTGTGGTAAATGATTTCTTCTGAGTATAATGTCCTCCATATAAAAAATTAAGTACATAGAGCAAGTGCCCGCACTATAGATAAAGGGAGAAGTATCACTCTTAAAATTGGTGAAACTATAGCCAATAAGAAAGGACTGAGGTTCATTATACCAAGTCTTAGGTGTTTGACGAAGGTCATAAATTGCTTTGTTCAATTTGAGACATGAGTAAGATATAAATGATCAATAAAATATTGGGTTATATAGGAAGGCTTTATTAACATCTAATTGATTTAAATGCTACCTACATGTTGCCTCAATTTCAGAATATATCATAATAAATAAAAGAGTGAGTGATAAAGGAAAATCAAGAGATATAACTGAGATCAAGGTTCAACTTTATGAGTATTAAGGTCGAAATAAAAGGTAGAAAAGATAATAAACAACTATAAACTATATATATATTTAGGATTACATCTAAAGAGTTTGTAGTAGGGGTATCATAACTGGGGACATAACTGAACATTCTATTGATGAGATATATGACACTATGAAATACATGGAACTAAAAATAAAGAGGCATAAAAGTATTATGTAGGGGTTTGAGACCAATGTCCACAATATAATGGCATTTATGGTCAATAGATCAAACATGCTAGAGTGTATATAGTGGGAATGACATATGTTGAATGTTATAATGAGTAATAATGTAAAAATGCTTGATACTCTTCTCTACCATTCATATAATGGTCTTGATTTTAGTGTAAAAATTGTTAGTGCACATCACATTTCAACTTTAAAGGATAAAACCAAGTGTATTTTTGTACGAGAAAAATGACATTCTTAAAAAAATTTAAGAGAATTCGCAAATGCAGGACCCTAAACAACAGAATATGTAACTTAAAATGGTTTCTCATAAAAGATGGATGACTAGTCTATAACTTCTATTACAAAAACAAGAGTCACAAATTTGATTTCTAGAAGTAATTATATATGGAATATAATTATTAACCATACTTTTCTTTTAAATTAGAGGAGAGGGGAGATTGAGATGTTGATGTTATAATTGAACGATAAAGCCACTGAAGTAGAAGGATTGAGTTTGGATGAGTTGATATAAGGGGTTGAAGATGACCATTCATACTCATTGTGTCTACTCCACCACTTAGATAACCATGCCCCTATTTTTAAGTCCTTCACTATAAAGTAGTTAGGAAAAGATTAAACTAAAGCGTTATAATGTTTATAAAATTGAGAGACAAATATTATGTTTTTTTTATCAAAGGTGTGAATAAAATATTATCTAGGGTGAAGGTAGCAATAGGAGAATTCACAAAAGAGGAATCCATATGAAATATAGATATACCATGACTATTAATGATTATAATAGCCTCATTATTAATTGATTCAAACTTTAAGGATGAAACCTTAAAAACCAATACACTTAATTTACAATCAAACCTTAAAGCAGCTAAAATCATATTTGAAATAGAACCTTGACCTAGTTATTATATGAAATCGTGAACTAATGGTATAGAAAGAATCTTGACCTATTATTTTGAAGAACTAGAATTAAGATTAAGATTATTTGAATGCCGTAAGTAAATAACTTGATAAGTTTGAAAAGTTATTTGTATAAATAAAGAGAAAAATCTTAAAATTATATTAATGATTAAAGGTAATTATCTACCATTGAAAAGAAACATCTCTTAGATACTAAAACACAAAACTAAGGTTTTTAACTTAAAATAAAATTAACGTTTCAACTGACACAATCTGGACTATAATCATAGGCTAGGGCACATTATCTTTTTTTTTGTTAACTCCATTGGAGTATGGCCTGGGATATGTCCGTGTTTAGTGATCCTAGATACTTTTGTATCTATAGGAGATTAGACACTATCTAGAACATGCTTATGGGTGTAAATTATGGAAATGTCCAACTTTATGAATTGGCACATGGATTGAGACATGATCGTAAATGTAGATAATGGATTTATGCGCAATTTTTTAAAGATAGATAAGGTTTAAGCCATGCTCGTTTTGAAGATTATGTCTCACTACTGAATTTCCTAGTAAATTACACGAGTTTATATGTGATCATATTAGAGGTTGCGTTTATATTGAAGTTTTGTCCTACCTTGACTCAAATCAATCTAATAAATGATTTTCCTTCAATTTGGATTGATTCCACATATATAGCTACTTGTCTCACCACTCTATTAAGTGCATCTTAAATCTTTCACTTGTTCGTGTAATTGCTTCACTTGGCAAACTCAAACGATCCAAGGCAAATTGATTCCTAACTTTCTCTTCTCATTAAAAAAGATTTGTCATCAAATCACCATATATATCAAAAGGAGTTAAATAAAAAAATTAAAAGAAATTGTTATACTAACCTAGAAGATTTAATTTATAAGTATTATCGTTAATATGTTCAAAAAATTAAAATGGATTATCTCTTTTTAGTTATAATTTAGATATTCTTCGATCTAGGAAGGTCTACTTTTTCACATGTATCCACACTCACTTGATTCAAAAATAATTTTCTTTCTTCTTCTATTATTCTTGGATACGTATTCTTCATATTTCCTTTCAATGTTTTGCTGAATATTTTCATATAGTTGCGTTATCATTTCAGCTTTACTTTTACCATCCAAACTACTACTCTCATAAATAGGTAAAAGAACCAAATCCAATAACGTTAGTAGGTTAAAACTATAAACACTCTCAAAAGGTGAATAACCAATAGTAATATGAACATCTTTATAATATGAAAATTGAACAAGTCACAAACAATCTTCTTTTTTTTCAAATTATTTTTATTGAAAACACGTAATAAAGTAATCAAAGTCATGTTTACCACCTCAATTTAACCATATGTTTAAGGGTGTTAAGTAGTTACATACAAGAATTTAGTTCCTAACTTTTCCCACAAAACTTTACAAAAGTAGCTAAGCAACTTAACATCTATGTCAAATAAAATATTTCTAGAGACACTACGGAGTTGTACCATCTCCCTATAGAGCAAATCAACTATGTTGGTTATATCATTAGTTTTACAATATGCAATAAAATATGCAATCATAAAAAACCTATCAACTACAATATCGATAGAATCTTTAACCTTTTTTGACCCAGGTAAACCCAAAATGAACTCCATAGAAATATCAATCTAAGGTTCATTAAAAACTGGCGCAGTATACAAGGCCTGAGGCATAACCTTGCTTGTTTATATTTAATGCAATTAGTACAAATTATTTCAACATCACAATATATATAAGGTGAAAAGAAATGTTCAAGCAAAATGTCTAAATTTTTTTAATTTCATAAATAATCTGTTAATCCTCTTCTGTATGCCTCTCACACTAATAACTCTCTCGAAGAACTCTTATGCATACGTAATTTATTTTCCTTAAACAAAAATCCATCATACCTAAAGAATTTTTTAAAAATAATTTTCTCAAAAATCCCAAAATTCATGGAAAATTATCATCATTCTTATATAATTCCTTAACATCTTCAAAGGCTAATAATTTTGCATTTAATGTAAAATTCATGACATAACTATGGGATAATGCATTATCCATAATATTTTACATTGCTTGCATTTGGTCATATAAGGAAGAATCTCAATGAACTCCATCCACTTAAGATGTTGTTAATTTAACTTCCCTTTCCCTTTAAAATACTTTTAAGGACTCATGTGTGACAAGCACTTTGAACTAAAAATAATGTTATCAAGTCTCCAAAGCCCTCATTACATAGTTCCTTACCATAAGTTGGATAGTTAAAAGTAGTTCCATTTAGTTTCTCGCTAAAGCAGGTAATTGGTTGATATTTCTGCATCAATACATTACCAATACATGATTTTAACACTTCACACTCAACCTCAAAAGTTTTTAAAAAGTTAGACAAAGCTAATAAAGTAGAACATAGCCTTTCTTTAATTAAATTAAAAGCGCAATCTTGTTCATCTCCTCACTAAATCCAATAAACATTTTGACAACTTCGATGAGTGATGTAGTTAGTGTTTTAAAATATTTCACAAACCTTCTATAAATGATAGTTAAACCATAAAAATTTCTAACATTGATTATATATTTAGATGTGGGCCACTCTCAAGTAGCCTTAACCTTCTCCTCATCCACTTATATCCCTTTTAAACTTGCCATAAATTCAAGAAAGCCTATTTTATCCATGTAAAAGGAACAATTCTTTATATTAGTGAATAATTTTTCTTCTCTCAAAATATTCAAAATAAATTTTACATACTCATCTAAGACTGTAAAACAAAATATTATCAAAATAAACAAACACAATTTTTCAATAAAAATACATAAAACATGGTTCATTAACCTCATGAAAGTAATATATGCATTAGATAATCTAGAAGATATCGTTAACCATTTATGTAAACCGTGTTTTGTTTTAAAGGTTGTTTTTTACTCATATCCTTCTTTCATCCTAATTTAATGATATCCACTTTTTTAATGTCAATTTGAAATCACACTAGAATTATAATTTATCTAACATGTATGACAGTTTGACAATTATCACATCATCATGACACATCCTTCTAAATAACAAGCAAGATTGGAATTGCATATATAAGCTCATACTCTCTCCAATATACCCTTTTGACAAAAGCTCCTCAACTTACTTTTAAAGTTCCTTAGTCTTCTCTAATTTATTTTTGTAGGTTGGTCAAATTGGAATAACAAAACTAAGTACAAAATCAATTTAATGTTCTATTCCACTTATCGATGGTAAATTGCTAGAAACATCATCAAGGAATACATCTTAAAAATTCTACAACAAAGGGGCATAAGTACTAGGCAAGGAAAAACCAAGATTATTAGGATTAAAACAAGCCTATTTGTACATGAGTACAATCATAGGCTAATTAGAATAAAAAGTTATCTTAATCTCAAGGAAAAACTAAGATTATTAGCATTAAAATATGCCTATTTGCATATGAGTACAATCATAGGTAATAAAAAAGTTCTCTTAATCTCACTCTATCCAGCATAAAGCTCATTTATTTCTTAGTTTTCTCTTAACACTCTCTTTCTTTTTCCCTTAATCTTTTTCTCCTTTTTATTTGAATGATCATCCTCATTTTCTAGCTCACACTCTTTTTTTTCTATCTCTCCTCTTAACTTTTGTTGATCCTTATACACTTACCTAAGTGTCATTGGTATAAGGGTAATGCCAAGGTCTCCCATAGAGAATAAGGCTAGTATATATAGGTACCAAATCACATAACACCTTGTCGTTATATATTTTAATGAAGAATGAAATTAATGCTTATTTATTGACCCTTAACTCGTCCTATTCATTTAACCATTAAAACTTATATAAATGAGAATATATGAAACATATCTCCTAGTTCCATATAATCTTATAATTTATCAAGTCATCAATCTCACGATTCAAATTATTTAAACATCTATTCATGGTCGCTTCTTGATCTTCCTCTTTATTAGCTCGAATTATAGCAATCTCTATCTCTTTATAGTACTCCTAAGCACTTTTTAACCTTTGAATAAGGCATTGCATTTCTTGAAATAAATCCTTATACTAGTGATTAGTAGCAAAGTGCCTCCCCATTATCGCCTTTATATCCTCCCAGTTATCAATAAGTCTATTACAATTCCTTCATCTTTTTATCATAAGGTAATCCTATTGAATGATACTATAATTCGTAAAAATTAATAATAATAAGTTTATACCTTTTTCTTTTTGGTGTAATGGTGGTAGTAAAACATCATATCCATCTTCTTCTCCCACTCTAAGTAGATCTCATAGTCATTGTTCCCTTAGAAGGAATCTTCATTCTAATGTTCCCAAGGTTTTCATCACCCTTAGGCTCCCTTTTATAGTCTATATCTTGTCAATCACCTTGATCTACAAATCTATCGATATTACTTGTTGGTGGTTAGTAATCATTACAGTAGCCATATCTTTCTTCATCATCATCAAAATCATCTCGGAGCACTCGACTTTGTAATTGGCATGCATTAGGGATTTATGGTGATTTTTCTCTCTGTAAATTAGTTATTACAAAATCTTGTATCTCCAATTTTACTCTAATACCACTAAACATCATATTCGTGTATTCAATTTATTATTCCATAGTTTGTAACATAAATATATCATTATTCATTTCCCCTTAAACTCTGTCATGATTAGAAATGCTTCAACCTTTTTAAAAAATTGTAGTAGTATCCTCACAACTCTCTCTTTTATGTTTCTTGTTTATTGTCACTCAATCCATTTGTGTTTCATTCTAAATTTCTAATAGGATTGAATTTTCTTAGATTTTCTTATGCATTTATATGTGATTTCAATCCTATTTTTATAGATAAAATGCTTAA
>JAOSBP010023491.1:0-10248 GCA_027563825.1 Erythroxylum mucronatum | reverse complement strand
TTCAAAGTTTGAACAAAAGACAATAAATATTGTGTTTCATTAAAATTTTCAATTAGTCAAATTATAAAATATAAAAGTTGTCAGGAGGTATGTTAATTGTTTTTTTTTCAACTTGATATAATTTCATTTCATATAAACAAAAACTTTTCCCCTTGACTAATTTATTAAACAAATTTTTTCAGGATGGAAAACCATTTATTGATTAAGGATATTTTACTTGGTACGCAATGGTGGTCATGCGAAATTATCATCCAAGAAAAACAACATGTCGTCGCCTCACCTGGCACACCATCAAAGAGACAAAAGTTTATCTTTTTTTTATTTTGAGGTATGACAATTACACTTTCTTCATTCAAAATATTTTTTTACTTAATTATTAATAATTTCTGTATTATTAACAGGGATCACAAGTTAAACGTATTCTATTCAACAATGATATCCAACGAATGAGCCACATTTTACACCCGTGTAAAAAATATATTATTTGTAATGCCATTGTCAAGCCAATTCCGACTCAATATCAAACTAAAGACTTGAAAATACAATGTATAATTACAAGTAGCACTGTCATTGAACCTGTACCAGATGACGATAGCATCATCCCCATGAAATTTAACTTTATACCTTTCACTGATCTTATCAACTGTACAAACAAGAAGGAAAAATTAGTTGGCTAGAGTCTTTATCTATTTCTTTATACAATGTTGACTTTTTTCTATTATATCTGATTATATTTATATTTAACATGTGATAGACATTTTGACCGTGATTTTTGAAGTCTTCGATAAGAAAGAAATCAACAAAGATGTCAAAAATTCAACTGTGCATAAATTTATTATCGCCAATAATTAGTAATTTTAATTCTTTGATATTCTTTATATTTTGCATAAAACTGAGATAAATTCTTTCTTTTTCCTGATATTTCTTTTTTATTAGACAACAAATAGTTGTACTGTCGAGGTGGAATTCTTTTGTTACTAATAAGGGTCAACAAATTACTGAATCCTTTCACTTTTATCCGATAATTGTGTGTAAGATACTAAAAGTGAACTTCTATAACGGTATTTTTTTCTTCGTCATCATATTACATTTTATTAGTTATCCTTCTATTTTATTTTTACGTTACAATTCAAAATTATAGGTGTTGCATTATCCACCTGGTTTGACTCAGCAATTCTTGTTGATCCACCAATACAAGAAGTTGCGGATCTTAAAATTGGTACTCCCTTATTTTTACTCCAACAATCAATAAAATTATATAGAAATTTTATAATATTTTGATGCTTTTGTATTTATAATTATTATGTTACAGGGCATGAAGAAATAATAAGGAACTTAAAAACCTTATTAACCAACACGCTTATCTTAGATATAATCCAGATATATCTTTTGGATCACATCAGAAGATTACCAAAATCATTTCTTGAATTCTACCACTAAGGTAACTACATTTTATATTCTCATAAAATATTTCATATTAATTTTTTTAATAAAAATCTTATTACCGGTTAATTGCAGACAACATGGATTAAAGCTAATATTTCCTTCCAACACATCTTGCAAAAGTACTAACATATGACATGTAAGAAATGCTTTCGTTCCATAGCTGCTACCTATGGAGTTCCGTTTACTTGTAATTCTTACAGAGAAAAACTTATTGCTGAACCCCGGTTTCCTTTTTCTCTTTTCTCTTTTCAATTTACTGCTTTTTGTTTCTCATGTACCGTATATGTTGGGATTTTTTTAATGGCATTTTTCACTTGCATGTCACGGGTGTGACAATTTTAATGTATTTTTCTTCTTCTTCACTCGTGACACCTTCTTCAATTTTAATGTCCAATTTTATTCTTCTTCATGGGTGTGACTTGACACTTCTTCACAGGTGTGACAAGTTAAGTCACACTCGTGACACCTTCCTTAATTTAATGTCCACTTTTTTTCTTCTTAAACATATCACACCAGTGACACCTTCTTCAGTCCATTTTTTTCTTCTTCTAATTAACATATATATCTAATTAATTTTTGATATAGATGCTGCTATGACGTGAATTTGACTGACAAAACAGGAACTATCACTGCTTCTATTTTTGGTGAACTTGGTGAAATTTTTTTGAATTTTAGTGCAGTTGAAGCTATGCAATATTACTAACAGGTTTTATTTTTACAGCATTTTTTTGAATTACTACATATGCAATTTAATATAACAACAATTATGATATCTATATTGCTGACAAATTAACATTTTTGCCTTCCCATAATAAGAATATGGAACTTCCTCTAGAAAAGGTTTACGCAGAATTGAGAAGCAAAACATTTCTTCTTCATATCAAACCTGTAAACATTCAGTCATCAAATGCAAGACAACGGTTCATTGTTATGTATTACCGTGAAATTGATGATGATGAAATAGAAAAGGTTTTGGATTTACCCGAAAAAGATAATCAAATGTCAACTGATGATCAAAATAATGCTGCTGAAATTAAACCTCCACCTATTTCAGGAATTCATTAATTTGGTACTTGTTATTATTTATTCATCTGGTTTTTGCATTTTTATCTTTATCAAACTACGTAAACTTCTTTTTTACATTAATTATATTATCATCTATTATTTATCTATCTAGCATTTTTACTCAAAAAAATAACGCTACCTTATATATTCTGTAGCTAATATAATTTGATTTTTTTTATATTTTTAGAACATATTGCTGAATCTTCTTCATCACTTAGACAATGCCTTCATAAAAGATTCGGCCAGAGTGAACCCACTCCGCAGTTAGATGCATATATGATCATCAACCATAGTGAACCCACACCACAGTCAAATGCAGATGTTGATCATAATAACAAAAAACCTAAATTGTCATAAGTTATTTCTGTTGGAACAAAATAATCATGTGACTTATGTTCCTTTTGTGCTTTAATTTCATGCTTTCTTAAACCTCAAAATTCTGGATATCTATATGATGGGTTTTTGTTTTTAAATCACAATCGTGAATAATTTTTTATTACTTGGATCATAACCATTTATTACTTGTGGCATATATCAATTGTCTTTATTAAACTCATGCAAATCTATGAGGTAATTGTTCAAAATTAGTAGACATCTCAACATATCAAAAGAAAACCTTTTCTTTATGTTTATTTTCTCTTTTTTAACATTTTTTTTCTGTGTTTTCATTTTTATTAGATTTTTGTAAAATAAAATTATTGTAAATAGAGCATCATGTGAAATTTTGAATATAAACTTGATTAACTTATTCTCATTTTACTACTAATCTTAATATTACATGTTTTTAAATTATTTCTAGATAAATAAAACTTTATTGAATATATACAACAAACTCAATTTTTTTCTTAGCTTCAATCTCTATAAATTTAACGTTTTTTGAAATTTTTTTAATCACGGATGTGATTTAATATTTCACACCTGTGACTGATGATAACACAACAACACGAAGAGGCTATCAATTAAACGTAACTAAAACCGTTTTAACGACCAAACATGAAATACTATATAAACATCAAAACTTACAATCATACTTAAACTATTCAAAAATAAAAAATTTCTACTCACAAATTAAGCATTCACAACACTCATCGTGACTGATGATGTTAGGCTATCAACTAACATAAACATTCAACTAAAACTTCAACTACAAAAACATAAATTCTACATAAACATCAAAACCTACAATCATATAATAAAGTAAAACTATTCAAGAATCAATAGTTTCTACTCATGAATTAAACATTAACAATACAATATTAGGATCATCAGTCACAGGTGTGACTTACTGATAATCTTATGCTATCAATTAACCATAAACATTCAACTAAAACCTTAACGATATCAATTAAACATAATGATTTTACTCACAAATTAAACATTCACAATACACTTATATTAAGTGTTTTTTTTCTTCTTAACACTGGCACACCATACCCATCCTTATCATCTTCTTCTTCGCACCATCCTCTTTATCAACAATTACATTTACACCATCAAAGTCGGTATCCATCCCTCGAATTTTGTCTTCTCTTTCTTCTTTTTTCTTTGCAAGAACATTGTTACAGAGAATTAATCATATTCAATAATCAACAATAACGTGAAATTAAGAATAAAAAAACATCATTAAAAGCATTGACTCATAAAAGCACAAGCACCCAAACAAAAACAAATTAATAGTAACAAGAAGTTATTTTATCATTTAATGATTAAAGATGTTAAATGATCATTTTGACGAATACAACCTAAGATTTTAAAATTCATAATAATTCGTGAACAAACTATTATTCACATGCATAACCATAATTGACAAGTACATCAACTAAAAGACCATTAACAAAGTGTGATAGATACTCACTCAATTTTCCTTTCTTTCAAGCACTCAGAGGTCAAAAATATTCACTCATTTTCCATTTCATGTTAAACATCAACCATAAGCTTACCAGCTAATCCAATCTTCACTACTATATATCTAACACAAATATTAATCCAAAGGTCTTCATTTTGGTTGTAATGAGGCCTAGGTAAAAGTATGGAAAAGATAAAATTAAGCTTAAAACCAAGGGACTAATTGAGCATTTAAAATAATACAAACCAATAAAATATAAAACACAAAAATTTTTCTTTTCATGTTGAAACATAACCCAACCAATCTCCTTTACTTTTTCAGCCTACCCTTTCCCTTCATTTTCTTTTTTCTCTTCCTTTTTTTAATACCTTTTTTGCATGCCATTTTCTCCTTCCTTTTTTTTTTCTCTTTCTTCTTCAATTGATATTATTTGCTTTTATACTAAATGTACAACAACATATATCCTTCTTTTTTTTTGCCCTTTATCTCTGTCTTCTTTGGTTGATATAATTTGCTTTTTTTTCAATATACAACAACATATATACCTTTAAAATGCTCAACTTGCCCTTATGGAAGGTATAATCAACACAGATAAATAATAAAGGACAAAGCTCATGTTTCAAGTTTTAACCAAAAAAAGGTTCCATGCAAGCTCAAAAGGGTTCACTAAGGATAATATCATGGTGGCTTTTTAAGCTCTCAAGTTATATCCTAAACGCCTTCATCATTTTAATGTTTGCATAAGATTATATAATCTTGACTAGTATTCGCAAGCAAGTTCTAGATTTGTTTAACATGAAATGATACTCTCAACAACGAATACTTTTAAATGGTCTCAAACTCTTACCGAAGGAAAATGTCATTCATCTATCACAATAAGCTAATACCTTTTCAATCAAAATCCAAGTCAATTAACTGATGATGCAAATATATTTATTCACTTATATTATGCATTTATAACCCCGATTAAGTTCAGTCAATAATCAAACATCTTTAACTATTAAACAAAAAAATAAACATAATTTGTAGAACAATCGCAGTCAACATCATAGGAAATTAAATAAAAGATCTAACATGCCAATGAGATTAATTAAGACAAACAATAGAATAAAAATAATTTAATGACAAACAATCAAAATAATAAAAGAAAAATAGAAATACGATACTAAGATGGAGGTCCATATTTTCTCGAGCAAGGATTCAAATTCGCTAGCAAATCCTTGATCTCTGCAATATTTGCCTTAATCTTTTGCAATCACTCATCTGTTCACCACTCAAAAGCAATAAGTTGATTGATTAATAATTGGTATTCAACAAAAGTAGGTGCAATGTTAAATTGTGTACCTTCATATTGTGAAGGGTCTTCCCCTTGTGTACCTTCACCTCCTTCACTCCGAGTGCACTTACTAGTTGAAGGTTCTTTTGCCTCATCACTAACAACAACATAACGATCACCTTGCTGCTTGGCAATCTTCATTGATACCAAGGACTGCAAGTCTAAACAAGAATTCCCTGAAACTAACTGCATACTTGTTCTCTCAGTTAGTAAAACGAAATACTCTGCAATTTGGGTAATAAATGCCCCAACAACTATTTTCCCAGTACCAACTTTCGCTATATCCATCATATGCACACTTAACCAAATACCAACGTTAAAGTGTTTACCATACACCATACACCATACACCACAACACAAACAATTCAGCTTTAGAAACTACACCTTGACTATCTCCTCTACCATATATTGTACAAGTTGAAAACCTATGAAGATAACGTAAGTTAGAATCCACTAAAGAAGACGAATTAGACGTACTCGGAGAAAAAATTATTTGCTGAATTTGTAATTTCATTCCAAAAATCTTTAGGATTAAATTCATCATGATAGCCATACAAATCACTATGTGGTAATCCAAATATATCATTCGAATCATTTAAGGCAAGAGCATGTGTCTTATTAATTAATCTAAATATTTAATTAATCAGGATGCCGTCTTCGTTATAGATCAAATGTAAAGTTGCCAAAAATTCTAAAGTTAATTCAACATATGAATTTTTTTTCTAAATTTTGCAAATTTGGCCCATCCTATATTATGGAACTATTCATTAACTTGATCTGCAATTCCTAACTTAGTTATAGCTCCATGATCAATAAATCTATTTGGCATAATATCATTCGAATCATTTAAGGCAAGGGCATGTGTCTTATTAATTAATATAAATATTTAATTAATCACGATGCCATCTTCGTTATAGATCAAATGTAAAGTTGCCAAAAATTCTAAAGTTAATTCAACATATGAATTTTTTTTTTCTAAATTTTGCAAATTTGTCCCATCCTATATTATGCAACAATTCATTAACTCGATCTGCAATTCATAACTCAGTTATAGCTCCATGATCAATAAATCTATTTGACATAATCGAACGATTTTTTAAACTTACATACCTTGATTGGCCCTCAACAATGTTAAATTGAAGGCAAGGATTACCTAAAACAGGGACATCGTCCGCTTCAGAAGCTGAAAATTCTCCAAATCTTGTACGATGCATAATCTAAATAACAATCAAGAATCAAAATATTTTCATAATCTCAAACCAAACAGAATAATTAATTACTTAATTGGATTTAAAGCAGTTAAATATAATAGGCAAACATTAAATCCTACAGTAATATAAATCCAGCAGGTCATAGGATGAACAAACATTCGGTTTAAATATATATTCTTCAATAAATAATAATAAAATAAAACATTAAAACGAAAAAGATTAAATAATTTTTATGTTACTAGTCGTATTTTATATCAAAATGTTTTATAATGTCAAACTTGAATTATTTAATAATGAATCTAACAATTCATTGAAAACTCAACTTTACTATATTCTAAAATCAAAGTTTTTTATTTTCAAAACCATTATCCCTTTCCCAATCCTTTAATTTTTTTCACAAAACAAATAAAATTTCAAATTAGATGCGATTTTTATCATTCTTATTTTTATTTCTTTCCAATTAGTTAGTAAAATATATTAACAAGATTAAGAGCAAATCTATTACAATTTCGTTAACACTAAACAATTAAATAGAATCTTTACAATTTAACAATTATTTAATATAAAACAAACCGATAGCAAATAACGAAATCAAAACAAATTCTTAACCTAATATAATTCTTAACCGAGTATAAAGACCAAGAAAAAATCAACCAAATCGCAAGACAAACTTAAAAAATCTATTAAAATAGTTAGCAGTATAAAAACAATCGATGTGAAGAACGAAGCGTGAAGCGTCGACCTATATCAAAATAAGATATTAATTTACTACATTTTACTAAATATTACGAAATATGTTTAACGATGTAAGATTACCTATAATTATAAACACAGGAGAAGATGACGATAGCTACAGATGACAGAGGCAAAGAGGACGACAACAGCCCAAATCAACATCTGAACTCCGACGGAGATTCGGATAGTAGGATTTTAACCAAAGAGAAGAAGAAGATGATTGAATGGCTGCAGACTGCAGGCGTGGTTTCAAAGTTAGGTTAAAAACTCTTACCTTGGTCACTTGTGACTTTATCCGATAAAATTTTTTAATTTTGATATTAATTAATTCAGTCACCGCCTCACGGGTGTGACTTAAAAACTCACGCCTGTGGCTAACTTTTGTTGGATTTATTTAAAAAATTTTACTCTATTTTTAGTCACCGGTGTGACTGAAAAATACTGAGTTAATTAAAATTTAAATAAGAAAAAATTATTTAAGATTTATTTCAAATTTTTTAGTCATTAAGTCACACTCGTGACTGCATTTCAAAATTATATTTCCAAGATTTGTAGTCACGAGTGTGAATTAAATCAGTCACACCCGTGACTCAGGTGCGTTTAGGCTTTTGTGAATTATATTAATTCAAAGCAGCAAATTCATGCATATCTGGACCAATTATAAAATCTTAAATTGTTTTATTTTTCTATTTGACCTATTTAATCATAACTAAATTATTCAATTGATTACTCAATTAATAATTGCATGATGATATATTTTTTTCTTTTTAATTAGATTTTTTATATTTGTATTTACTTTCTATAACAAATGCATTGCACTTTACATTTCTTAATTAATTTTTTCATTCCAAAATTTTACAACCTAATTTTAGTTATTCATTTTTAATATTCTAACTTATATATTTTAAATATTTCTATCATAATTCCTTTCTTAATATACATTTAAAATTTTAAATATTGATAATTTGATCACAAATTTTAAAATTGCACATTATTCATTTAGACATCAAATAATATAACATGTTGGGACTTTTTTTTTATTATCTTAATTAATTTAAATAACTAAATATAATAACTTTGTTCCAGTCACGGGTGTGAGTGATGAGATTGGTTTTTTTACTTATATATTATAATATTTGTATTTACCTACATTAAATATTTATGATATTATCACAACATTTTAAATTATGCAATTGACCTTTTTTTTACTTACTTAATTACAATATTTAATTCATAACAAAACATTTAACATTTTTTTATTTTTGCATTTTAACATTCTAACTTATATATTATTTAGTTTTGTATAGCATGAATTATCATATTTCATTTCCTTTTTTTTATTTCAAATTTTTACTAACTAAATTTACCATTTAATTTTTAATATTCAAATTTATATATTTTTAATAATTTTATCATAATTCTTTCTTATTGTACAATTAAAATTTTGAATCTTAATAATCTTATCACAAAATTTTAAATTACACAATATTTATTTATTTAAAACTTATTTGGTTTGAGTTTTTAATTTAGTTTATATATTTTATATCTTTATAACAAATACATTACACTATACATTTGCTTAATTTTTAATTTTTCATCCAAAATTTTGACTAACTAATTTTACTTATTCATTTATGATATTTTAACTCATATATTTTTAATATAACACTACAAAAGGAGTTTTGTTTTAAGTTTTTCTTTGATTCTCATCTTCAAGTCCCATTAGGGTTAGCAACTGCCTTTCAAAGGTGATCTCTGATCTCTAGAACATGTACAATAGCCATTTTCAAAAAGAGGAAGAGGTAGAAAGTCAATTCCAAGAAAAAAAATCATCATTAGAGAATTAAAATCATCATCAAGAGATATCTTAGCATGAGCCATTTTCGTTTGAATGTTATTTCAAAGATGATTATATGAATTATATGGAGCCCTAATAAATTCTTCTATGTTATGATTGTAAATAAATTAAAAACGCGAGGTGAAGTTAGTGAGAACTCTGATTTAGATATTTAGTCATATTAATTCTCTCATTATTACGCAAGTGTTATAGTAGTGATCTAATTTAGTTGACATTTTATTTTAACTTTAATTAAATCAATCAAAATTTTATTTGTTATTGAGTAAATGATAATAATAGGAAGATTAAACTCAAATGAAGGTAACTAATTAGAATTCAAAGTATTTGATTATAAAACTTGTATGTTATGATTATATGTATTAATCATATATATATAATTTTTTTACTAACATATAATTTTTTTACATATATTAATCATTATATGTAAAAATGTTTTACTAATATATATAATTTTTTAATTATAATTTATAGAACTTATAATTTCTTTTAAATGAAGGTAACTAATTAGAATTCAAAGTATTTAATTATAAAAGTAATTATCTATCAATCAACCTTTTAGATTGTGATTGTGTTCTTACTTACTACTCCCTCCGATTCATAATAAGAGTCGTTTTAGAGGAACACACGTTTATTAAGAAAGTTAATGAAATATCTGATATACCCTTATTAATTACTACATGTTAAAGTGCCTTGAAAATATAATCTGTGTAATCTGTGTAATTAAGATGTGAGAGAAATTAAAGGGTAATTT
>JAOSBP010023432.1:0-10252 GCA_027563825.1 Erythroxylum mucronatum | reverse complement strand
TCTTTAGAGGAAGTTGAAATTTTTATGATATCCAGTTTAATAAATTGCCTGTAGTTAGGCAACTTTATGTTATTATGATATCCAGTTTTTGGTTAATGATCAAAAATAGATCATGAATTGATTTGTGAATGATATTGAAATGAAATGGAGTAGGGATTGAGGAGTAAACAAAATAAAAAAGGGGTCATCTTTGTACAAGTTATGTTGGGTATAAAATTTGGAAAATTGGAAGATGATTGACTGGAAAATGTTCCTCTGAGTATGATTCTATGTTTTAGCCATAACTTCTCTAGTTATCCAAATGAGATGATTCTTGATTTGGATTAAAGTAGAGACATATGCCTACATTTTTCATGAAGACATCAAATTCAAATTCTGTCTTTAAGAGTCCCCAAATCTAACATGAAGTTGAAAGAAAAACTGGGTATGCTTCTGTGAAAATTCGTCATGGTAAACTCCTTGCTTAGCTATGGCGAACATTAAGGATTTGGCTAGGATTCCTTTTGAGAATAGTTCGCTGCGGCTAACTCTAGGTTTCACAGTGGCGAACTTGTGAAAATTTCATGAGAATTCCTCTCTGGATGAGTTCACCGCGGCGAACTTTTCTCTACACTGAACATAATTCATTATTTTAACCATATCATTTTTTGTAGTGATCCAAATGGAGTGATTTTTAATTTGAGGTAAACTAGAGATATAGGAATACAAATTTTATGAAGAAATTGAGTTTTAATTTAGTCTCTAAGAATTTCAATTTTTAGATGGAAGTTTAGTACATGGCGTTGTTCCAGTATAAGAACAGTCCTAAGATGCTTGTGGTATAACTTTCAGATTTTTGAATCAAATGGAATGATCTTGGTGTCATTAGAAACTTAAGAGATAGGAGAACAACTTTCTAGAAGTAAGTGTTGCCAAATTTCTCCATTTTCCTTGTCATAATGTTCATAGAAAATAGACCTGAATGTTTGGAATTTCGAAGATGTTATATAAAGAAATGAGAGTTTAGATATTGTTTGATCTTATATTGTTAGAATAACATTAGTGAATGAATTGTTGATATTAAAGTATCAAAGACATGTGTATAATGGAAATGAAGAGGTTCATATGATTGTATTGGCGATTCAAAGGAAATGAGTAATGGGTACTAAATAAAAGTGAATGAGATTTAGATACTGTGAGAGCTAATAATGCTAGAAATGAAATGACGAGTAATTGAATTATGAATTTTGATTCTAATGGTTTTATTGAGGTGTAAACCTAAGTACAAATTATATTCAGGGAAGTTTTGAAATATGATTTATAATGTGATGAGAATAATAGAAAGATACCTGGGATTGTCATTGAGCATGCATTGTACATATTCCATATTTGTGCATAAACGAATACTTATAATTGTGCAATTACTAATGTATGTGTGCAACGTGTGTATTGCATAATTTTGATGTGCAGGATGATCGTCTGCATTTAGACATTTCCAGATTATGGAATCTAATGCTAATCTGGAGCGTACAGTGAGTAGACCTAGATGGCCTCACTTCATTGTTTGTTTGTTTAAATTTTATATTAATCGACTAGTGCATGATGATATGAATGTGATTTGACTATATTGATTTCCGGACAGAAGGTCCGATGATTGTGATATTTGATTTGGATATTGAAGTGGTATTTGTATGTGAATGAGATGAAATAAGTGTACATAATATGATTGTTAAATGCCAGACCACGGTCCGATGATGAATATGTTTTAAATATGCATTTATATATGAATGAAAGTGTGCTTCTCAACTTTAATGTTGAATGCTGGACTAAGGTCCGATGATATGTGAATGGGAGTGAATGCAAATATGCAAATGTAATTGATGCATTCCATTTCTTGAATGCATGAAACATAATGACAGTTATGACCTGAGGAGCCGCCGACAAAGCTTAAAACTCAACATGTAAAAAGAGCCTCGAGCTCAAAAGTGATTAAGAGCCTAAGGCTTACTATGTATAATGAGCCCTGTATCCCCATCGGATAAGGGACAATTAGTAATAAGTCCGATATCTAATGGATATGGGACAGTTAGGCACTCGGTCATAACAAAGTAATAAATAGAAAGTGAGTCTCATGTGCACTACATATGCATAATATGAATGATTAAAGTGTATTTGAATATGAAATTATGTGTTATGTGACTGAGTGAGCCATCGATGATGGTCACTCACTGAGTTCACAAAACTCACCCAAAATTTGCAAATATTTTTCAGGATCAGAAGAATACCCCGTTAGGCCAACGGGAGTAAACCTATAGCATTTAAGTGAAGGATAGAGGTCGAGATCAGTTCGCGTCTGCATTGCATTTCTCTATTTTGTAATGAATTGATAGTCCGCAACTTTTGTATCAAATTATATTTTGAAATGACTAAAGTGTTTGTAATTGTGAAAGGGCCCAATTGGCCATATGGGAATTTTGTAAACTCCACTGTATGATTGAAAAGGGCTTATGCCCTATTTGATTATGGTCTTCTGCATATTGTGTTTTGTGTTTTAAGAAAAAATAAATAAAATATTATATACCGATTTCTGTTTGAGCGAGTGCTTTAGCACGCCACCCTCGTGGGGCACGAACTCGGATATCACCGTCGATGTCGGGTTCGAGTCGCGCGGGAGTGAGGTGCTACATCACGACCATGATAAATTTGTCATGGTTATGAGATACATCTTATGGCCATGATTTTTGTCATTCTTCATTCTTTTGGCATTTTCTTGTTTCATCTTCATTCTAATCCTTCTCCTTCTTGCTCTATGAAGACAATAGAGTATGAATCTCGAAAAGATGGCTCAATGAGTATGCTTTCGACTCACTTTAGTTATTATGCTTCCAAATTGTTCCTAAAATCAAATATGAACTAAAGTGAATATCTTAAGCATTCTAAAGCATTAATCACTAAGTGTCATTGATTAAATGTATCAACAATTAAGCACATATCAAGTTCCCCCACACTTACCTTTTGACCGTCCTCAAGCAAACCATCAAAATAAAAGTAACAAATCAAAAACACTTACTCGTTTTCCATATTTCCTAAATATAGATAATCATTAACAAGGATGAATAACTTTTAAAAACCATAGCAAGAACTCAACACTTAACGCTTCTACTCATGATTAATCAACAATCATTACCTTCATAAACTGAGCAATCTAGAGGTAAACTTGGACAAAATATGTTTAAATAAGATATATCAGTGGGTACACTCAAATACTATTTATGATCATGACATTCCACAACTTTTTATATCATTTCATTTCTCCACAACTAAAAATCACATGCATAATCATGAATGAAAGGTTTTGGGCCCCGTTTCTGGAACCTAACTTTCTTTCGGAGAACCATAACTAATCGTACCTTAACTAACATCGCTTCATTTTTTTCACATCATTTAACATTCAACTTCCAATTTAAATTCATCCAACACTCCACCTCAATTCATATGACTCCTCATATTTTTTCTTTTCCATAATTCACTTATTAATAAATCGCAACAATTTATAATCAACGTTCATCAACTTAAACGGAAAACTTCCTCTAATATATTACATTTGAACTCAACTCATCTCATCCATATACAATTCACATGCCATATCCATACACAAATCTATATTTCATAATCCATATACAATCCATACTTCATCATCATCATAAATTAAAAGTTTACAAACTTC
Organism: Erythroxylum mucronatum; assembly: GCA_027563825.1. Classification (NCBI taxonomy): domain Eukaryota; kingdom Viridiplantae; phylum Streptophyta; class Magnoliopsida; order Malpighiales; family Erythroxylaceae; genus Erythroxylum; species Erythroxylum mucronatum. The sequence continues at coordinate 6,546 of JAOSBP010023432.1, read as the reverse complement.
AATGGCATTTCCACGCCTCAATACAATATCAATATCAAAATCCAATATACAATACATGCAAAACCCAAAATTTCTCAAAATACATTTGAAGCCTTAGTTTACATCAATAATTCCAAAACATAACAAAACATGCATATCCGAAGTAATATCTTGACTTTCTTTCACTTTGTTTCCTGCTTATTACCTGAAGATGGGACGGAAGTGGGGGTGAGCTTAAAAAGCCTGTGGGTAACAGCTTATAACGGAAAAATAAGCGAAAACATTCAAAAGTTTACTGTCAAAGAAAATTCTTGTTGAAATCCATGAAACGCTTGTTTCTCAATTTCTCATCATGTAGTCAAAATTTTCAAACCACAAAACATGAATGCATCAACTTATTCACAAATCATACATATAAGCACATCAGAAATGGTTTAGGTAAGTCCATATTCATGACGCACTACACAGTCCCATATAATAGTCCTGTGTAGTCGTAAACTTGAGGGAGTCCTTGGAGGAGCTCCGTGCCACTAGCGGGCAGGCGGGAGAAGCCTATTCTTGGGTCAACGTGCACGTGTCGGATTCTTGGATGGACTACCAAAACCCACATAACATGTATTTCAAAACTTGTTGCCCAAAATGGCACTTTTCGAAAAACTTGATTTCATATACTTGATATATTTCGAAAACCATTTCCGAAAACATAATTTCATAAACTTGCAATCTTTTCAAAAGAAATCATTTTCATAAATCATCACACAATTCACATATCAAACATGTAGCAATCTCTCAATTCATTCAAGACACAATTTATGCAACAATTATGATGAAATCTAAATCATTAAATTTCCTTGATTTAAAGAAAACAAAATTGACTTATTTACTCTATTATAAACATGTACCTACCTCATATCAATGCTAGAAACTTGTCCATAACCTCAATTTCTCCATTGCCTCACTTAATTTCCCCAATTCATGACAAAATCCCTAATTAATAAACATCCAAAATTGAACATCATAATGGGCATAATCATCACAATTTACTTTAGAAAACACAAACCCATATCATTCTTAATTTATCTAAACCAAAATCTCATTAAAATTTCAAAGATCAAAATCTTCTCTTACCTTAAATCTTCTCCAAATTCAAAATTCCTTGGCTTGAAAGAAAGCTCTTGAGCTCCACTTCATTTTTCCCTCTTGAATCTACTTAAAAATCTTGCTTGAAGATTCATAAAAATCGAAAACCTAAACTTCTTTCTTCTTCTCCTTTCTTTCCACCGAAACTACTCTTCTCCTTTCTCTCTTCTTTCTTTTCTTTTCCTTCTTGTTTTTGTGCCTTTCTTGCTTCTTAAACGACACCCACCTTACTTGCCCTTTAATGAATACAAAATGACCTAATTGCCCTTCCTTAAAAGCCTTATAACTTACTAACTTAAGTAACCTTCCAATTTTGCCCTTATGCACTTCTAACACTTTAATTTCTAACACTTTAATTTCATTTAATCTAATAAAATTATGCCATATGATCTTACTCAATTTAACATATTAATTTCTCATATTAACATGCTAACTAAGTCCTCAAAATCATAAAAATAAATAAAAGTCTTAAAATTCATTAAATCATGATTAGCTTATGACATTTTTCGAATCATCAAATTGAAGGAATTTGCTAAAACTTCCTTCTAGAGAAATGTTCCTCATTGTATTACGCTTCTAACGACACCAACAATGCTCAATTCGGTTCAGAAATGAAGAAGTTATGGCCAAAACACTTTCAGCTCTTACTAATCCAAGACTAAACATTACACCTAACTTCACTCCAGAAATTGGACATTTTATGGGCTAAATTGAAACTCAATTCCTTCATATGACTTGTAGCCCCATGTCTCTATTTTATTTTGCAACAAGAATCAACCCAAATGGATCTCTACACATCAAGAATTCATCAAAATATTGAACCATGTTCTGAAAAATATCCAACTTATACTCATATAATTGATCATCTCACTTTGATTCAATCAATCTTTTTCAATTCAATCTAAAAAATCACAAATTTGGTATGGAAAGATAGAGGGATGTCTTAAAAATTCAACGCTTCAAAAATCGGATAAATCGGATGTCGGACGAAAAAGTTATAAGCAAAAGAATGGAAGAAATTTTAAAAAAATTTAAAACCCACAACGAAAAAGGCTGGCTCGCGATCGTAAGCCTCGGCGAACAGAAGCCGGCTCGCGATCGCGAACTTGCTCTAAAACGAGTCGGTCGCGATCGCGAGCCATCTGGCTCCGATTTTTCTCTTTTTTTTTTCAAAACACAGAATTTCAAAAATTCATAACTTTTCACTCAAAATTCCAAATTTTGCAAATTTGGTATCAATGGAAAGATAAAAACAAGCTCTACAATTTTCATGAAGAACTTAAAAACCAAAACAGCCTCCAAAAGGGTCAAAAATTCACTTTAAGTTGGCTATCCAAAAATTGTTATCCCAAACAGTACAAGAACTTCTAAAAATCATATCTTTCAACTCAAAGGTCCAAAAATGTCATACTTTATATCAATGAAAAGATCAAAAAACCCACAACTTTCATGAAGGACAGAAAAATCAATTTGGCCTCTAAAGGAGTCAAAAACCACTCCAAATTTTCTGTCCACTAATAATCATACCAAAACAGCAACACAAACTTCTAAATATCATAACTCCACATTCCATGGTCCAAAATTTACATACTTTACATCAATGGAAAGATCAAAATATAATCTAAAACTTTCATGAAGCACTTAAAGGCAATTTCAACCTCTAACTAGGTCAATTTTTTAATCAAAGTTTCTGCCCAAAATTTGTCATCCTATACCACATCCAAACTTCTAAATTTCACATCTTCTAATTTCCACAATCAAAAATAACACATTTTACACCATTTAAAATCTATGCAAATTCTCTATAACTTTCATGCAGACCATTTAATCCAATTTAAACCACATCAGTCTAGAATTTTTCTCAAAACACAGTACACACAAATCTATACTTACGAGCAATTTCCAAACATAAAGCAAAATAACTTAATTTCGAACGATCATAACTTTTAATCCCAACATCGAAAAATATCATACTTTATGGCGATAGAAAGCTCTCACCAGAAGCTACAAGTTTTATGAAGATTATTTTATCAAATTCTACCTAAATCAAGGCAAAAAAATTCCCAAAGTTTCAGATCAAAGTTGTCACTTTCTGCTACTATTCATCATCAAAATTTCAGATTTTCAATTCTTTAAAATTTAACACTTTAACTAATCATTTCTTGCTTTTCAATTCCATTTAAAGCAATTTATTCACCATCAATTTCCTCATTTAATGTCAATTTACACTTCAGAATTTCAAGAAAAGTTCGGGGTCCAACATCTCTAAATATGGCAATGTCAAGAATCAAAGTTGTCGAATTAGAAAAGCTTGTAATTGATAAGAGGGCCTAAGGAGTCCTAATTATTAAGCCAAAAAAATATAAAAGGTCCATTACCTGACCTTATTACAGTGTGATGTCTCATCTACTCCTTACACTTGCGAATGTTAAGCACAGTCTATAATGAGTTGCTTTTTAAAGGAACTAACTAGTAGTTGTTAGAATTCAAGTAGTATGAATGTGGCCATTTTATCTAAAAAGACTCCTTGAACACTAAGATCCTCCATAACCTCCTTTTCAATGGGGATTTTGTTGCCTAACTTGATCAAGGCTATAACTAAAATTCCATCATCCTTAGGCAAACATACAATCTCTAATTTAACCTTTACTTTGTAGTTTAGAGCTTCTTTACCAACCCATAAGAATTTCCTCAATAACTTTTCTATTGTCTTTACCAAACTATTTAGAAATAGAATGTGAGAAGACTAATAAACATATAATAAGTTAAAACTGAATTAATTAATTGAACTCTACTAACATACTTAAAGCTTTTGTTACACCAAATATTGATCATTTTTTGAATTTTCTTAATAAGTGGTAAGAATTCCCTATAGGATGGTTGATTGATATAATTTTCAACCACAAGTGCATATTCTAGTTATAGTTAGCATTAATAAGTACAGGTCGATCCCACAAGGATTACAAGTACTAGTAATGGCTTGTATTCTATTATTTAACTATCGAATATGATGATAATCTAATTTAAAAATAAACTAAACTAAAAATCAACACAATAATGAATCAAGAAAAATATAACAAAAAGATTAATCCAATATCAAATAATTAAAGGTAATGAATCTCCTAAATATCTCTTAAATATTAACCCTTTATCATGTAATTTAATTATTAAACATTAAACCATGGAAACTCATTACTATCTTTCTCAAAACTATTAACAACTAATCCTCGGTTGATTAACAACCTCTTTCTAGTTAAAATCCCCAATACTTAATTTATGAATTTCTCTATTAGGTTTGATCTTCATTAGAGGATTTAGGTTGACCTATGTCTAAGTTTGCTTGTAACTCTTTCAAATTATGGAAGATCTATTCATAAAAGAAGGTTTCTTAATCTTGATGTCATGAAATCAAACATTGAAATAATATTTCGAACATATTAATTCAATAATAGACATGCATAATTGAATCTTAATAATAAATCAATTAAATTGCAATAAATAAAGGACCAAATGATAGCATCTATCCTAACCTACGGTTCATCTTACCTAGGCACTAAAAAACTTAGTTCCTATACATAGAAAACAAAACAAACATCAAAACAGTTAATTAGAAAGAAAGGAATCCATAAATATGTATATCCCCCTTTTCTCTAATGAAATCCACTTGAATCCGTAACAGAAGCTTGCTCTTTATTGGATCTCTTAAAAGTAATATTTGTGTTTTTCCCCATCTTTGTGAAGTAAATCACTTGTTAATATAAAAATCACGTAAGTATACAAAATACACAAGAAGGGAGGGGGGTTAAATTGTGTAATCTTTTCTAAACTACAAACCTTTTGATATTTCTTGAAAATCTTTTTCAACTACCAAATGAATGCTAAAGATACTTTACTAAAATTGATACGTATTTGAATCGCAAGTAATTTTTTCCTAACAATAAGAAAAAATAAAGTGTAAGGTTAGAGAATAAATGCCACGATTTTATACTGGTTCACCCCAAACCTTGGGCTACGGCCAGTCCTTAGAGTTCGTCTGAGATTTCACTATACTTTTCAAATTTACAAGTATTCTTTCTTCCCTTCCAGAGCCTCTTCAAGTCTCTCTCACAAAGTATTCTTTCTTCTATCTTAGCCTCTCTAGGCTTTAGCCTTTTCTTTCTCTCACTAGAAAGATATTGTGAGCTTTTCATTATAGTAGTATTTGCTCTCTTATTTCGCACGTTAAATAAGTCATTCTCTCAGTCTTCGACTAGGAATAGTATTTATAGCCTAAATCTCCAACAACTTCTTGAGAAAACTGTTTCATGTTTCTTCTAGAAACTGTTATTTAGTTGAATTCTGTAACTAACTCCAACTAACTAACTGTCAGACGTTCTAGTGTATCTTCTACTTTGTATCGTCTGATTTTGTCACTTCGTCTATGATGACGTATCGTTTGTGTTTTGCTTCTTCTATGGTTTGCTCCTTCTGTGTTTTGCTTCTTCTGTGATGACGTGTCGTTTGTGTTTTGCTTCTTCTGTTGCTTTAATATAATATGTGAATCTTCTAATAATTCTAAATATGCCTCTTGAAGTTCCTTAAAATTAGAAGTTACCTTGTCATCGCTTTCATTTTTAGCTACTAAGCATATATTTGCTTGTACTGATGCTTCTGAATCGAAATCAAATTCGGACAAATCCAAATCTTTCCAAGTTACCATCATGCTCTTTTTGTTTTCTTTACTTTTCTTCTGTTTTCTTCTAAGCAACGGACATTCAGACTTGTAGTGTCCTGGTTTGTTGCACTCATAGCAAATGATAGAGGTTTTCTCGTTCTTGACTATATCTTTCCTATTTTTCTTAAAAGAAAAGTCTTTATTTCGCTTTGCTTTCTTTCCCTACATCCTCCTAATCTTTCTCGTAATGAAGGATAGTTCATCATCTTTACTTGAATCTTTATCAGATTCACTAGCATCATCATCCTTGATTTCTTCAATCTTTAATGCTTTTGAAGATGATCTTCTATTTCTCTAGATCTTTTGATTCTTTTGACCAACCTTTAATGCTATAGATTTGTCTCTTCTAGGTTTATCATCTGCATCAAGATCTACTTCATGTATCTTCAAAGAACCAAGCAATTCATCTAGCTTCAATCTGCTTAAGTCCTTGACTTCTTATATTGCTATAACTTTGGGTCTCCATCTTTTAGGTAGACTTCTGAGAATCTTTCTGATATGTTCTTGATTATCGTAGATTCTCCCAAGAGCATTAAGTCCATTAACGATAGTTTCAAATCGTCCAAACACCTGATCAATAGACTCATCCTCTCTCATCTTGAACTGCTTATATTGATGTACAAGAATACTGATCTTGGACTCTTTCACCTTATTTGTGCCTTCATGTACGATGGATAAAGTGTCCCACATCTCCTTTGCAGTTTTGCATACAT
>JAOSBP010023322.1:0-10258 GCA_027563825.1 Erythroxylum mucronatum | reverse complement strand
CTAAATTGGTTTATCGAAGTGGGCTTGGGGACCTTAGGGATAAGAACCATAATGGTATGATTGAGCTTAGCTTCCCACAGTTCATGCCGAAAGATTCTTTGTATAAACAAAGTCAGGGCTGGTTCGATAGTGTGCCATTGGGATAGATAAAATAAGGCGGTAAATCCATCCGCTCTTGGAGCCTTATTCGAAGCCATATTAAAGAAAGCATTCTTAATTTCGATTGGGTTGAGAGGACGTTGCATATCCTAGTGTTTACTTCTTTGCTAATTTTTTTCCATGTCAGTATTCATATGGAACTGCCAAAGGGCTGGAGAGAAATCCTTCATGCTGATCCTAAAAAACTATATTAGGATTCATAATCCAATTCTCATAGTGCTCGTCGAACCTAAAATCAGTGGAGAGTGTGCGAGAAGGGTTATTCGGAGATTGGGTTTTGAGCGATCGTTTAGGGTAGAATCACTAGACTTCTCCGGCGGTATCTAGTTACTTTGGCAAACCACTATCAAGGTCCGCAGTCTGTTAGCACATTGTCAATTTGTGCATACTAATATTGAATGGGGGTGCAGAACTTTGCTTTTATGGCCATATACGCCAGTCCTAATCACTCCTTACAGCACTTTCTCTGGAATTATCTCCGTAAAATTGCCATTATCACCACTACCCCGTGGATAGTGGGGGGTGACTTCAATGCCAAACTCGACAGTAACGATAAACGAGGGGGCTCCAGACTACAGCCTATAGTCAACAATCAATTTCGTGATTGTGTTCATCAATGTCATCTCCATGATCTAGGATATTCAGGGCCCAAATTCACTTGGAGACGAGGACAGATACTAGCCGGACTAGATCGCATCCTCCGCTTGAACCTATGGCTCTCCACTTTCAAGAACACTTCGGTGCAACATCTCCCTTTCTTAAAATCCAATCATCGGCCGCTCTTGGTACACCTGCACGACAATGTTCATTTGCCTCGTACTATGAGACCTTTTCATTTCCAGACAGCTTGGTTGACTCATGAAGGTTTTGATCAGCTTGTTGAATAAAATTGGCAGCCAAGCACTGATGATGTAAGTGGTGCTTTATCTAATCTTTCGAATTCTTTACAGGATTGGAATTCATGAACTTTTGGTAATATATTCCATTGGAAGAAACAGCTTATGGCTCGCCTGCAAGGTATCCAACACACTCTAGAAGCTCACGATACCCAGTCCCTTCGGGATTTAGAAGAGCATCTCAAATCCGAGCTGGAACAGGTACTGTGCCATGAAGAACTCTTTTGGTACGAACGATCTAGATGTCAGTGGTTAACCCAGGGGGACTGCAATACTAAGTATTATCAAACTATCACCACTCACAGACACCACCATTCGAGGATTACGTCTCTCCGTGACGAGCAGGGAAACTTGAGCTCAGACACGGAGAGCATTAAACGGATCGCTAAGAATTTCCTAGAACATCTTTATCAGCATGCCAGTCAGCTTGTGACCCAGGTACATCTGCCTGGCATTTTCCCGTCCCTGTCATCCCAAGCCCTTACGGATATGCAACGTCCTCTCAGCCTAATCGAAATTAAGAATGCTTTCTTTAATATGGCTTCGAATAAGGCTCCAAGAGCAGATGGATTTACCACCTTATTTTATCTATCCCAATGGCACACTATTGAACCAGCCCTGACTTTGTTTATACAAAGAATCTTTCGGCATGAACTCTGGGAAGCTAAGCTCAATCATACCATTATGGTTCTTATCCCTAAGGTCCCCAAGCCCACTTCGATAAACCAATTTAGACCTATAGCACTTTGCTCCGTGCTTTACAAAGCCATAACCAAGCTCATTGTTACTCGCCTTAAACCTCATTTGGATGCCCTCGTTGCACCAACCCACTGTAGTTTTGTACCAGGTAGACAGATTACAGACAACATCCTCATCGCTCAAGAAGTAATCCACTCAATGAAATGGAAATCCGGAAACAAAGGATTCTTAGCGATCAAAGTAGACTTAGAAAAAGCTTGTGATCACCTTTCTTGGGACTTCATTATCGATACGCTTAACAAGATTGGTTTCCCGGACTCTTTGACGAATTTGATCATGAAGTGTCTCTCCTCAATCTCTATGCAAGTGAATTGGAACAGGGAGCTTAGCGACACATTCACTCCTACCAGGGGGATTCGACAGGGCGACTCACTATCGCCCTATCTTTTCGTTCTGTGTATGGCAAGACTGGGCCATTTAATTACCAATTCTGTCTCTACTAGAAGATGGAAATCGATTAAATTAAACAAAGGCGGCCCTCCTTTATCGCACTTATTCTTTGCTGATGACCTTATTTCGCTCGTGGAAGCTTCCATTGAACAGGTGCACGAAATACGAAATACACTCAATACCTTTTGCACAGCTTCCAATCAAAGGGTCAGTCATGAGAAGTCATGTTGTTTTTACTCCCGGAATGTCCCGAGCACACAGGCTCATTACCTAAGCGAAGATTTGGGATTCCGACAAACAACCAATTTAGGCCGATATCTTGGAGTGTCCCTTTTACACGAGCTTATTACCAAAAGAACCTACCAACATGTTCTAGATAAGGTCCAACTACGACTCTCCGGTTCTAGACAAGGTCTTTATTTGACAGCCTGTCTAATTGATATAGTTTTCTATTTTTGCTTTCTCTGTCTGTATAAATTGGTTATTGATATGTTAATACAAGAGAGGATTTCACCTAATTCTTATTGTCCTTTATGATATTAGAGCAACTTTTGACTTCACGGCACAAATACTGCTAAATTTTTTTGCAATTTTTTGTTTTGTTTTCATCTTTATTTCTCAACATGAATTCCCACCCAAAACAGGTTGAGTTCAAGTTATTTGGTCCAACACAACTTGAAATTGAAAAATATAAAATAAAATGACGTCATCTTTAAATTTTAAATTAAAAAATTAATTGAATGGTTCGGTTCAATTGGCTCGAACATATAAAACCTAAACTCGAATATAAATTTTTGAACAGGACCTACCCTAACCAACCATTAACGCCACTTCCCTTCTTTGATTTTAATATTCCTTTTTGCACTGGGACTCTTTCATTTGTTTTGTTAAAGCCACAAATTCTTGTGAGATACCAACTTCTACTTATGATCAAATTGTATAATTACATCCATGCGAAGACATTTAAGACGACTTTTTTAATATCAGTGAACTTGCAATTGTGGGTGACGATGTATCGGATCAAACTAAGTCTAGAGTTCAATTGGGCATTCAAACTTTTATTCAAGTTTTGGCTCAAAAATATTGTTTTTCAAATTGAGCGCTAAGAATTTAAATTTTAAATTTTCTGTATTTAATCTAAACTTTGATTCAAATTGAATCAAATCAAATTTTATTCGTTGATTTCGAAGATTAGACCCTTTTGTCACTCTATCCAGTACTTGTCATCCTTCAAGTTCTTATCGGATTCATTAAAAGTGATATTGAATTTTATGAAATTATATTTATTACATATTTGATGGTCCAGTTCAATAATTAAGTTTCCATATTTTTTTACCATACTAAATATTGTTCGTTTTAAATTACCAAAGTTAGAAGTGCAATTTCTTTTAGTACATGAAGTTTCACGACCTTGGACATATTAATATGAATGAGATATTCTACTTATTATGACTACCGTTACTTTTCGTATGTATGGAACCCAAAATTACTTTTTAAGTATATTGAGTAAATTGTCGAATACGTGTAATAGTTTTCGAGTAATACGTGTTTCAATAAGTTACTTGGACTAACCATCGATTCAGAATCAATTAATGAAGTCAATCTAATTAACATTTGTAAGTTCAATGCGTCTTCAATTATGATCTATCATCCTCTAAGTCACCAAGATCCAATCTTATATCATTTACACTTTATCTTAATTAACAATTATTTTAGTATTATGAAATTTGATGACTTTGGATAGATCAAAGTGGCATAAATTATAAGAATGAAATATTTATAATTGTAATGACTAATTTTTTAAGGGTAAAAGACACCCTTATGATTTCAAAAATTCTATAATCTTTAAAATTCTCCAAAAAATCCTAGTTTTTAATTTTTCATAAAAACTCCCTCTCTTAGATTGTAATTAAAAAATAATGATAAAATACATGTGATATGGATATTATATATGAACTAATCAAATGACATTGATATGATAATCTAACTAGGCTCTAAAACTCAACTGGAGTTAATTAAACTTGAACTAAATTAATAATTTAATATAATTATAATAAATTATTAATTTGAGTTAATTTTAATTAGTTTGGTTCAAATTTAGTTAGATTGGATCATCATTTAAGTAACATTCGATTAGTTCAGGTATGATAGTCATGTCTCATTTATTTCATTGTTATTTTTTAACGAAGTTTAAGAGAAGGATTTTTATGGAAATTTGAAAAACACAAGAAGTTCTTTCAAAAAAATTTAATGATTTAAGGATTTTTATAAAGTACATCTTATACCTTTTTTTATATCAATGGAACCTATAGTTACCTTTTTTTTAGTGCGCATTAAGTAAATCTTCAAATGTATGCAGTGATTTCAAATTATACAGGTTGATTTATTCCCTATAACCAATCAATTGGTTGTATTTTAGTAACATAATTATTTAAAGACATTATTTATTTTATACATATTTAGATGCATATGTTAAAGTTTATGAGATAAATGTACATTACAAATAAAATTATAATGAGATTATAATTATGAGATTTATATTGTATTTATATGTTATCTCAAAATTGTTCCTGTTCATTATTCTAATGAAACTACACATTAATATATTGTAAAAGGACTAGTACACGTTGTATTTCTTCCTTATAAAAGAAGTAGTTATTCTCATAAACTAAAGTATAAAGATACTCAAACAAATGTCGCTGAATTTAATGTTGCTATGGGTTTTATCAGCCGATGACATTAAGAATAAACCATTTGTAAGTTCTAGTTGCTATTATCATACTGATTGTCATGCTTCTAAACTATGGACTCAATGGGCTTTCGATCATCAACCATATATTGTCAGTGCATCTAAGAGTTCATATTTAAAAAATCCTATTTTCAAAATCATACATCGACTTTTAGTGTACAACTTTTTGGGTGACGAGATTCTACTGGTATACTTTCTAAGGTTGAATTTTATTTTTTGTGGTATATAGACAAACAAATTCTTGTTAATTTGAGTTTATGGTTTTTGACTCAATTTCAATCTGTGTTAAATAAGAAATCTAAACCATTAATATTAGGGTCCTATATCACTCAATTGGTCGTTAATTTGAAATTATTGGATCCTAAAAATACTGACATGCTTGTGGCTTGTGCCATAGACCCTTTAGATTTGGAATGTTTGTTCAGGATGGGCATTGTTGAAATGATGAGTTTTGTTCAGGATGGGCATTTTGAAATGAGCCATGGACAGTTATCCTTTACTTATCCGGGTCTAGTTGTCACTTTTAACCTACGTCCAACAACAAAGAGTCGGCTTGTCTCACCTACACCGAGTAGTAGCCAACCTCCTTAGGCCAACTTGAATGCTCATCTAGCTCGACTCGACTTGAATGCCAGATGCACCGAATGGAGCAAAATTTTACAGCATACTGGGTACACCAAGAATTCCAACCTCCTTACCCACCAACCCCATGACTTGGGCGATCAACTTACAGAGAAGCTTTCTTTTCCTCTTCTCTTTTATATTTTAGATCCTTTTACTTTACATGATTACACTGGGGACAATGTATGGATTAGGTGTGGGGGGTGGGGTATGTTCTATATAACTGATATTTAGGAATCTTTTTTGAAAATTTTTGAATGCTTATTGACTTGTTTGCAATTGATTAGCCAACTTCGACACTTTCTATACTTCCATTTTAATGACTTAATTAGTGCACATAACTTGAGTTAATTTTATTTTTAGGACAATAGATGCCACTTAGTTAAGAAATACAAGTGTATACACTTATTCAAGGTTTGACAATCATATGATTAAACATGGCGTATAATTGTGGTGAACTGCATTAACCTGTGAGATTTTGGGCCTAAAAGATTGAAGCATTTATATCAATCTGTATTCTTTGCGGTGTGATTATCTTCTAAGGTGATTTTTTCTCTAGAACTTGCTTGGAGCTGACTTGAGATCACGTTTATACATTCATGTATAAAAATGATAAAGGCCCTTTTTGTTTTAAACCTTTAGCTTAAAAAGCCAACCTAATTCAATATCCTTTGTTAAACCTGTTGAACTGAGCCCTTTTTTCCTGATAAACCCATAATAAATAACTAAAACCTTTAATATCACCCATCATAACTGTAAGTAGGGGTGAGCATTATTCGGGCCGGCTCGATTATCCGGCCTGACCCGAATTAATTCGGGTAGGCAAATGCTAAATTTAAGGTAATTCGGGCCAGCCCTGGTATTATTCGAATTATTTTTGGGTTGGGACGGGTAACTCCGAAAAAATTCGGGCCGGCCCGATTATTCGAATTAGGTTTAAAAGAATTATGAAATAGGGTAATTAGGGTAATTCGGGTAAATCGGGTCGGGTAAGTTCGGGTAATTGAAAGTTTGGGTTCGGGCCGAGTAAGGGGAAAAAAATTTCAGGTAATTCAGGCTGGGCCCGAACAGTAAAAATTGGGCCCGAATTACCCAAATGCTCACCCCTAACTGTAAGTAGGCATTCTAACCACAATTTATGTCAAGCTTATTTGGAGAAACATGAAAGGCGAGGAAAAGAAAAAGATGAAAGGACATTGAAGAGACTGAGACTTGTATTATGTGTTATACTGTTGTCTCCTGATCTTAAATATCATTATATTTCAAAAAAAGGAAAATAAAAAAAAACAGTGGAAAACAAATTATGAAGTGTAATCTATCTCTGTACGGAATGACTTTGTTGGCTCCTTTATGATTGAAATTGTGTCTCCACAAGTGGTTAGATGCTTTGCTAATGATTATGATTTTGCCCTTTCTGTTTATCAATCCTTACCTTTACCTATAGTCAAATACAACCTTGAATAAATCCTTTTTGATTTGTGCATGTTTATATTTCAAGTGGTGAAAAGTTGGTGAAAAGGCAAGAATATGGTAGAATATTTGCACTAGAAGAACTTGATTGAAATAATAAACCAATAAATGCTAGAGTGATTTGAGCGAAATCCGATCTGTGAGAGTTTGCTATAATTAGGTGCTAGCTTTTGAAATATGATTGCCTTAAATTGACTTTGTTTTTATTTACTTATTTACGTAATGGACTTGTTTCTTAATTGTTATCAAGTGATTTTGAACACATGGGAGTTGAATTTAAATAAAAAAGATGCAAGAAAAGCAAAGGAAATTCGAATTTTCAACTGATAGAAAAGTTTTTGATTAAGTGTGAGTACGTGCAAAGGAAAAGTTTATCACCAGATCCAATTTGAAAGGAGATTCGATAGACTTACGAATCTAATTATTTTGAGAATTAAGTTGTTTTCCTTATATGGGGATCTGCTACCTGATTTCGTGGGGGAGTGTATATGATAAAATAACTTTAAAAAGGGAGGACGACCCCTGTCAAAAACTAATCATTCACATTCTAGTTTTCCTTTGGAGAGTTTTTCGTATTTTTGGGAGAAAGGGAAGATATGGAGACCAGACGTTCTGCTATTCTTCTGTCAAGTTTCATCACTGTTATGAGTAGCTAAATCTTTTTTCCTGGTTGAAGGAAACCAACGTTATCATCTAGTATGTGTGAGATTTTCTTAATAAAGTTTATTTCATTAACTAATATTAAGTGTCTTTCACATCACTTTTCATTATTGAATTGATTGATCTCTAGGGTGCACAACTATGAATTGATTGATTTAATTTACAGCCAGATTAGTACTATTTGATGTTCTGTTTTGCTAATTTAAAGTGACCATCTTTTATGTTAGGGATTGGAAATTCTAAGATAGATATTTATCTAGATTAAATACATATCGTTTGTGTATTATCTTCCTCACTGATTCTCTTAGTCCTTAAGGCTATTAATTAATCAAATTTAAGAACGTATCTAAGTTATTGGTTAATAAGAGTAATTAGAACACATGTTTCTATTTATTTAATCCTAGGAGAGAACACCATTCAATGAGTATTTGTTAATGATTTTAATTTAAATTTGTATCGATGATCCATACTAGTTTGATAATGTAGGTGACCCAAAACTAAGATTGGTTTATTAATTTTCTAGATTTGATAAAATTGTTTTTATTTCTAATTTTTTGTCCATTTTAATTTGTTAAAATCACGTTATTTAAACCCCCCAATTTGTTTTAGTTTTAACTCATGAAACACTTACCAATAGATTCCATTGTGGGAACGATCTCAACTCTTCACTAACTACATATATCATTATTAGAGTTTATATTAATTTTGTTGCAGACGACAGCATTACCAAATCAATTGGAAGATCTTAGAAGAAATTGTATTCTATCTCTTCACCCTTTTTGAGAAAATTATCATAATGGATAGAGGTAGAAAATCATTTCAAATTAGGATTTTTCTTTATATTACATTTACCATCAACAAGTGCCATAAATAGAAAATTTCTCTTCATTAACTAATATAAAATTTAACATTTAATAATTATTAAACTATAATTACTTTTAAATAATAAACAATAACCTATAAGAGTATGGCACGTAGAATACTATAAAAATATCTAACAATTTAAAAATAATTAATAATTTTTTCTTACAAAACTTTTAAGGTAATATTAATATAAAAGCGAAAAAAATCAAATTCTACGTACACAAAAATATCATATATTACCATTGAATATTAATTTCGAAACGTATAAATATGTATAAAATTTTATCACTACATATATTTAATAGAATATATTTATTCTCGTGTGAAGATGTCTAAGTTTTGGTGCTGAGGAAATATCATCATCTACTCGTAAACTAGGCAACTACCTTGAAGTTCTCATATTTATATGGCAAAGCAATGTCATTTGCTAATTTTTTTACAAATAAACAAAACATTTATTGAGATGTAACATCATTTTAATCAGCTTTCCACATTGATTCTCCACTTTAACCTTAAACATTTTAAAGGCTTCCAAAGCTTCGTCCTTAGAGCGAAGTAAGTAGAGATACATATATCGCGAATAGTCGTCTATGAAGGTGATAAAATATTTCGGACTGTTTGCATCCATATCTAGACAACAAATATCAGTATGTATGATTTCTGTTAAGTGATAATAGTGTATAGTATTTATTTTACTGTCGTCGTTTTATGTTACAGCATTGTAGTTTTGTACATATTATCACTAGTGTTGTCTTGTTCTGTATATATGAAAAATCTGACTTGATGTACAGTTGAAGTAGTGGAATAAAACAAGTCAGTTTATTTACAACTCTCTTGAGACTCTGTACATGGTATCAGAGCGCTGGTCTTAATATTGTCGTCGATCAACGATTGAAGTACATAGGAGTACACGTGTTGGAACCCGATCTCGAAACCGGATCCCAACCGAAAAAACGAAAACAAAAACGAAAACAAAGCGAAGAACAGACGAAAACACGAATCGGTAAACAAAGTGAAACAAATGAACGAATCGGAAGTCAATTAGCGGAAGTATCGAAAACGAATCAAAAGTTGGAGCAGAAATCAAAGGAACGGATCGTGAATCGAAAACTCGGAACAAACAAACGGAAGCAAAAGCAAACAAATCGAAAGCAACTTGCGTAAAGAACGGATACGAATGTCCGAAGCGCGGAAAACGAAATGCCGAAGCAAATCCAAAACGAAGTAACTTTTCCAACATCCAAGAACAAAACGAAGGCAAGCGAAACTAACGTGTTGCGTTGGAAACCGGACTAAAACAATCCCAAACCCGATATATTTTTTTTCCAATCTTTCTTTTTCATTTCTTTCATCTATAATCAACCTTATACAATCAAAACAGAATAATTCATCCTCATGCAAATCTCAAATCATCTTATACATACATACATGTCCCACAATTTCATCCATAAACCAAATTCTTATCTCATTTATAACAAAACCTATTCTAATTCTTATACTTATTCTAACTTTGCCATAACCTGATTTTATCGAAAATCGGGCAGCATAACGGCTGCATTTTATACAGCCCAAAAATCTGCAAAAGATTTTACACACTTCTATAATGTCCAAATACAACTCAGAATCATCGGACCTCCCGTCCGGAATCCAAACACCAACAAACGCAATCTATACCTAAACACTTCAATAA
>JAOSBP010023312.1:0-10259 GCA_027563825.1 Erythroxylum mucronatum | reverse complement strand
ACCGGAATTCTATGAACAACGCGAAGTTGAAGTTGTTGATCATCGGATATAAATGAGACAGGATCGATCCTCTGTCCAACTTTTTCTGTATCAACCCTGTCTTATTAATTTTAACCATCCATTTATATGGGACCTATATAAATAAATGGTTGAGATTTGGTACAGAAAAAGTTGGACAGAAAATCTAAGGCCGATATAAAGATATAAAAACACGTCACTAAATCGACTATTATTGAAAATATTTTATTAATCATATCACTAATCTTTTAAATAAATTTATTAAAAAATTTAAAAATTATTATTTTATGATGTGATTTGATCGAAAATTTGATCTTACATTGCAATGCCAATGAGATTCGTGTATTTCATTCAATATGGTTACTAGTTCTCCATTTGTTAAGATAAAGACTTGAGATAAGAGAGAATTGAAACCTTTACCTTGACTTCTTAAGAAATTTCAACATCATTACACTATTAAACAAGGTGGTACTGTTAAAGCGTTTTATGATGAACATATGTCTATGATGCAACTTAAAAAATATATTTTTTAATTTCTACGGAATAACTTGAAATAATATATAATAGTTTATTAATAAAGCCAACTAATACAAAATAACAAATAGTTAAAGAAACAATTGCATAAAGTTAACTACCCTTCTTCTTCTTTTTTAATGGAAAAGATGGGATTGAATTAACGCGAAAGTAAGACGGCAAGTAGACTAGGAGGAGGTAAAGAAGTCCACACTCCTAGGCCTGCATTGGAATAGCTACCAGTGGCCAAAACATGAGCAGCGACATTCGCAGACCGATAGACAAAGTGACACTGAGCGACTGGAATCTCAGACAAAAGAGATTTACAGTCTTGAATAATTAAATCACAAGCAGAAACATCATCGAGCTTATCGCTATTAATGGCTTGCACAACCAGTTGAGAGTTAGTTTCTAATAAAACTTTGTGCCAGCCCTGGGCCTTAATCCAACTTAACGCTTCGCGCACAGCAATGGCCTCAGCAATTGTGACAGTGAAATAACCAGGGTAGCGCCATGCACGACTAGCGATGAATGAAGCGCCAGAGTTCCGCACGACATAACCAATGCCCACATATCCCGGAGCACGTCCAGTGGAGGCATCAACATTTACCTTGAGTTAGTCGTCAGGGGGACGAGACCAACTAGTAGTACGGGTGACAGCAACTGGAGAAACATGTGGTTGAACTCAAACTGCCTGCCATGCATCAAAACATCATCCGCCAACCGTGCAACTGAACCAGGGTGCCGATGTTTGTGGCGCCAAACCACATCATTCCGATTAACCCAAAGAGCCCAACAAACCATCACACCCTTACACGCCTCCTCAGAATTCAAGTTAGCAAAAGTATTACCAAACCAGCCAATAAAGGAAGCTTCATTTGTGGACCGAAAACCCAAGTTAGAGTGCTGCCAGACACGGAAAGCAAAGGGACAGTTGACAAGAAGATGCAGAATGGTTTCAGAATCACCATGGTAAACCGGGCAAACATCCACATGGTCAATGTGGTGAACTTGGAGAACGCGACGAGTCGGCAAAATATTCATAACCGCCCTCCAAATAAAATTCTGCACCTTGGGCGGAACTTGCAGTCACCAAAGGAGAGACCAAAGTGAGCAAGAGATGAAGAGTAGAGTAGGCGGAGGTGCGAATAATCTGCGATAAGCACTCTTAACTATATAGTTGCCCTCAGATGAATATTTCCAACATAATTGATCAGCGATCGCAGAAGAACTCAAAGGAATAGAGAGGATACAACGCCGATCACGTTCATTGAAGAGTGCATGAATCTTCTCAACATTTCATTGTCAGTGAAGAATCAGATCGGAGACAAGAGAGAGTTGAGAAGCCGCGGGTATGGGGGAAGAAATAAAAGAAGTGGAAGCATCCAAAAGCCAAGGAGAGTCCCAAATCCGAATCTGTGAACCTGAACCAACCTGCTAATAAATACCCTGACGTAATAAATTGCGGGATTCCCAAATACTGCGCCAGACATAACTAGGATTAGAACTAAGAGCTGCATCAAGAAACTGACCATTCAGATAGTACTTGGCCTTAAGGACGCGGGCGGACAGAGAGTGAGGTTTTGTCAAAAGGTGCCATTTTTGTTTCCCTAGCAACACAAGATTAAACTCCCGTAATTTGCGAAAACCCAACCCACCACCAAATGATTTAGGAGAAGTCATGCGATCCCAAGCAAGCTAGTGAATGCCATGAGAATAATTGTTGCCACTGCCCCACCATTATCGGTTCATAATGCCTTCAAGTTCTGAGAATAAAGTCTTTGGCAAAAAAAAACGACTCATTAAGTAAGTAGGCAGTGCTTGAAGGATAGTTTTCAACAAGATTGCTTTCCCGACACGAGATAATGTCCTGTGCTCCCAAGAGTTCAACTTTGTCCATAACCGATCTTTGATGTAGCGAAAGACCTCCTTCTTATTGCGGCCTATATGAGATGGCAACCCCAAATAAGTACTGGGGGTGTCCTTCTCCACAACGTGGAGCACATAGCAAACTTGAGACCGAACTTGAGGAGTGGTATTGGCACTAAAAGCGATGGAAGATTTATTGAAGTTAATTTGTTGGCCAGATTCAACTGCTTACATCTGCAAGACCTGCTTCAGATGATTGGCCTCAGCAATGTTGGCCTTGATGAAAACCAAACTATCGTCGGCAAAAAACAGATGAGAAAGTAAAGGTCCATTTCTAGACACCCGAAAGCCACTCAAGCTACCAACTTGAATTGCCGCATTCACAATCCTGGAGAGACCTTCCATGCAAATAATAAAGAGAACGCTAACAATTGTACTCAGCGCATATTATTCAAATCCATTGTTAAATCATCATACAAAAAAGAAGGAGGGCATACCCCCACTTAACTCTAGACATAGAATTAGCTGCCCTAGCTATGGTATGAGCAGCTTGATTCGCTGGTTTTCTAACAAACGCAAAAGAGATCATAGCTCATGTAGAAGAGCTTTACAATCCTGAATGATCATTGAAAAATAAGAAGAAAATATATGCATGGATGAAAAAATTGAGTAACAACTTGACAATTCGTTTCCACGCATATGGGGAAAAAAGATAAAGATTTGATCCAGCTCAAAGCTTCCCGAAAACAAAGTGCTTCGCCAACTTGTGGATCTCGCCAACCCGGGAGCGTCATCAATTTACCAGCACAATTATGCCCTTGAGAGTTGCGGATAAGCATACCAAGGCCATAATACCCATCTTCCAACAAAGCCACATCAACGTTACACTTGAATTGATTCGGAGCTGGAGCCTCCCAACAAGCAAAAGGGTGTGGACTTCATGGTACGCTGGTAGTAGTTGACGAATTTGTTGTCTTCCATTCAGTGAGTGTTGTCCTTGCTCGACTTAGGATGAAACGATGTGGGTGAAACCGCGATGACCACATAACTTCATTGCGATAAACCCACAGACTCCATATAATCATAAAAATTTCCTTCTGGTGTGATTCTGAGAAAGATGTAACTACGTTCGTAAGCCATTTATGCAAAGGGGAAATAGTGTGCCAGCCCACATTCGATAGTAGCCAAACGGATTAGGCGAAATCACAGGTATAAAAAGCATGTAATGTTGTTTCCGGTGCCTTTACGCAAATAGGACATAAATCATCTAAAAGCATATGCTGCTCTCTCAAGTTGGCTTTGCATGGAAGTATATTGCGTATGAGACGCCAAAGGAGGATCTGTACTTTACCTGGAACTTGAACTTTCCAGAGTTTTTCCCATGGGAAGGCAGCAACCAAAAAATTTTCATTAGCCATCTCGGTGCTGAGTTTGTAGCTGTCTTTGACTTGATATTCACCTTTCCTATTTTTTGTCCATACCCAATCATCAGAATTAATTAAGAGACTCAGTGGAATTTGTAAAATGAGATCTGCATCCCGTGGGCTAAAGGAATTGCGAATCAAAGGTTCATTTCATTGTCGTCCTACCATGAGATCGACGACCATATTTAAGTTTCGGTCTTCCAAATATTCCGTCTGAATAGTAGGATCC
This sequence comes from Erythroxylum mucronatum, assembly GCA_027563825.1. Taxonomy (NCBI): domain Eukaryota; kingdom Viridiplantae; phylum Streptophyta; class Magnoliopsida; order Malpighiales; family Erythroxylaceae; genus Erythroxylum; species Erythroxylum mucronatum. The sequence goes on along the minus strand of JAOSBP010023312.1, from coordinate 6,206 downwards.
TTATCATCCATTAACCAGGAATCTTGCCATATATTGATGGTAGCACCATCCCTAACACGTCTTCGACATCCCTACAATAAGATAGGTCGTACTTGACATATACTTCGCCAAATCTGGCTTGGATTGTTGCCTAGAGGTGCTGTGAGAAACTTAGAGTTTGGGAAGTATTTGACCTTCAGAATTTTTGCGGCAAAGGAGTTGGGGTATTTAATCAACCTTCATCCTTGTTTTGTTAGTAAAGCAAGGTTAAATTGTGGCAGGTCACGATATCCTAAACCTCCATGAATCTTTGGAATTGCGAGACGTCTCCACCGAAGCCACTTGATACCATTGTTCTCCATACCTCCATTGTGCCAAAAGAATCTATTCATTAAAGTTTCCAATTCCTTACATGTATCGACGGGTAATAGAAAAAGGGACATGATGTAATTTGGCATTGCTTGTGCCACTATTCTCAAAAGAATGTCCTTGCCAGCTTTCGATAATAATTTTGTTTTCCAACCCTGCAACCGCTTTGTTAATTTTTCCACTATATACTGAAAGACCTGTCTTTTATTTCAGTCGATAACAGATGGCATTCCTAAGTAGCTACTATGACATTCCTGCTCATTCACTCCCAAAATCTGACAAACCAGGCTTCTGAGTGTCGCTTCTGTATTAGGTGTAAAAGAAACCCTAGATTTTGAGAGATTAATTTTTTGTCGCGAAGCTGTCTCATAAAGATGTAAACACTTTTGCAGTTGTACCACCTCTTCTCTTGTAGCTCGAGTAAAGAAAAGAGCATTGTCGGCGAAGAAAAGATGAGACACCGGAATAGCTCCTCTAGTAACCCGAGCCCCATGGATACAACCCTTTGCTTGATATTTAGATAAAATGGCGGATAAACCTTCAACACAAAGAATAAAAAGGTATGGTGAAAGGGGATTGTCTTGACGTAAGCCCCTACCAGGAATTAAAGGGCCATGCTCTTCTGCTCCACGGATAAAATAGTATGATACGGACATGACTATCCTCATAATTCTGGTAACCCATAACTCATCAAAACCCAATTTCAACAGGATTAATCTCAGATACGTCCATTCAATTTTATCGTATGCTTTGCTCATGTCCGTTTTTAGAGCAAGGAAACCATGATGACCTTGAGTTTTCCGTTTGAGTGAATGGAATAACTCATACGCCACAATTATGTTATCCGTAATTAGTCAGTTAGGGATGAAAGCACTCTGAGTATCAGCAATAACCTGCGGTAGAATTAGCTTTAATATGTTAACCATCACCTTGCAGACAACTCGATCAGTGACATTACTTAAAGAGATAGGGCGCAGATCAGCTATTGTCTCTGGAGTTTTTCTTTTTGGAATAAGAATCACATTAGTGCGGTTCTGTTTAGGCATCGGAGTGTTTCCATTTAGACACTGTAAGCACTCATTAGTGATCTCCGTTCCTAATATATCCCAATACGTTTGGAAGAAACCTGGGTTGAAACCGTCGGGTCCCGGGGATTTTTGTGGGTGCATGGAGAATAAGGCTTGACGTACTTCCTCTTCAGTGTAAGGAGCCAATAATAAGTCATTATGTGAGGACGTCACCTTAGATTCCACATATTGTAGAAGTGGTTGTGGATCACCATTTGAAGGCGTAAAAAGATCTTGGTAATAGTTCATTATCAGCTCTAGTAGTCCTGAGTCCCAATCCACCCACTCTCCATTGTTATTCTGAAGTCGAGAAATTAAGTTCTTTCGATGTTTATATGACGCTATCATATGGAAAAACCTGGTATTAGAATCTCCCGCTGCTAACCAATGATGTTTTGAATGTTGTTTCCAATACATCTCATTTTGTAGTAATGAGTCACCATATGTTTTCTCGGTAGCCCGCAGTAGTTCCATGTTCAGAATAAGTTGTCGTCGTAAAAAGGGCAGTTGACGTTTTGTTGCGCGAATACTGTTATAAAAGTCCTGATGATGCGACTGTGCCCAAGCTTGTAAATACTGGGAGCAACAGGTATGACGATCATGAAGAGACGCAAACATACCATCAGTCCACCCTCTGCTTACCAGTTGTTTGCACTCACCCTCGAGAATCCATTTTGATTCAAATCGAAAACGTTTCTGCACGTATCTCTTCAATGTAACACCCAGGGAAAGAAATATTGGAAGATGATCAGAGAACGTTGATTGTAAAACAGACAGTGTGGCCATAGGGAAGATGGAGAACCATAAGAGTGTCCCCAATGAACAGTCCAGTCGTTCCCTCACTATTGCATCTCCTTCTCTACAATCCTCCCAAGTGAATTAAGGACCCTCAAAACCCAAGTCACGAAGATGGCAATCAGATAAAGCTGTGCGAAAACCCTCCATCAGTGATTTAGGATGAGAGGTACTCCCTTGCTTCTCTGATAAAAACATAATGTCATTGAAGTCTCTTATAACACTCCATGGTAGCGTGGACTGAGATGAGAGTTGTCTGAGTAAGTCCCATTCGTGGCGCCTATTGTTGCGTTCAGGGAAGCCATAGAAACCTGTTAAGCGCCACCGTTTCATCCCTTTGATTACAGCCTCAATATCAATATAGTGATTAGAGTAACTTATCAACCGAGCCGTATTCTGTTTCTTCTACATTAATGTTAAGCCTTCACTCAAACCCACTGGATCCACAGTAAACAAACCATTAAAACCCAAAGCTGATTTAATTTGTAAAACTCGTTCTTTTTTTATTTTTGTTTCTATAAGAAAAATAAAGTTGGGCTTCTTTTTGGATACAAGGTTCTTTAAAACTCAAACTGTGCATGGGTTACTAAGCCCCCGACAATTCCAACTTAGTGTACTCATAACTCTAGGTGGGCCTGGAACCAGAACCCACCATTTGCAAGTTTTTTGGCTCAATTGTATTTTCTACCAATTCCATTTCCATAGTCATAGGCTCTTATATAAACCCAGGTGTCTCTTGTAGACGCCTTCGTTTAGACTCCACGACTCTATTATAATCCGTGATCATCTGGTAAGGGAGAGCTGAATTTACGGAGTTGGCTATTTGCGATGTACTAGGCTGTTGATCTGTTGTATCATTAATGATTGATCCTTGTCGTGGCATATATTTATCATATGGGTTTGAATTTTGAAAACCATAAATCTCGGCAACATTAGTGGGATCTCCAAAATCAGTGCTAATCCTCGCTGCTGATCAGTCCTCAATGGAATTTATGTAGCTCCATCTTCACTTCCCCATTTTCCGATCGCAACCATTGGCTCCTACATGAGTTTGACGCCTTAAATCAACCTTTAGCCAAGGACCATATGTGAACTTCTCTTTCAGGAACTGTGGGTAGCCATAGAGGAGACGACAGAATTTATCAGTGTGACCAACTATACCACAAAATTAGCAGAACGTATTCAGGCGTTCATACTTAAATTCCAAACATACGTTCTCTCCTCCTGTCCATTTAATAAGCAGTTTGCGTTTCAGTGGCTTGCGAATGTCAATGGCCACCTTGATACGCATGAAGTCATGCCATATAGGTGAATAATTTCGTGGATCAGACTCTATGTACTCCACAATATAGTTTCCTGCATCACCAGCTACCTTCTCGGAAACAAAACCATTTGGGATGTTACGGATCTAGACCCATAATACTAGTTTAATCAGCTCTATTTGACGAGGGTTTTCATGTAGTTGTAAAACATGCAGTAGCACAGGATTTTGCTGGTAATTCCAAGGCCCACCTTTAATCACTCTTTCGACATCAAGGTGGTGGAAGAATTGGAAGAGGAAGATGTTGTTGCCCAGCTCCTTAACTAGCAGTCCTTTGACAGGACACCACACAATGTTTCCAGATCATTTCCTGCAGGTCCTGAACACCCATCGTTGTTTCCTCTGCATATTTTAAGACCCGCTTTTCCTCCTCAAGTGTAACTGTTGATACATCTCTTGAACCAATCTATCTTCCTCTGCGTTTGGAGCCATAATATCTAGGAAAGACTAAAGACCAGGTGCTGTGTAAGAAAGAAAACTAGGACGATGGACTTGTTATCGGAAACAAGAGGGCAAAAATCTCAACCTACCGTGGGAAGAGAGAAAACGCCCTTGATTTTTATATACATTGCTTACACCATAATCTGACTTTTTTTCTCCTGTTTAATCAATGTTCCAAATAACTTATTAGGGTTGACATCAAACTAAATTTTGGTACTGTATTATACAGGGTTTATCTAGTACAAAGTATTCAGTTGGCATGATTTGTAGATTATTGCGTCAATCTGAAAGTTTATCCGGTGCACATCTAAAGGATAGTGACTGCGGGTTCCTCCGTTATCAAAAATAATAATAATAATTTGACAATTATGGCTACAATAATTATATTAATTTTTTACTTAAAATTTTGTATTCAAATGTTTTGTCTAATAAGAATATGTAAGTTATATGTTAAAGTTAACAACAACAATATTTTATATCTAAAAATAAAAAAAAGATTTAAAATTTATGTCAAATTGAAAGTTGATAGGTTTAAATTTTACTACATCACTAAATATGTACTCTAGTGTAATCTTTTTGTTGTTTTATAATAATTTAGTGAATTTAAAAAATAATGCACTTATACGAGTTATTAAAATTTTAAAAGTCATTACATGTAATTATATAAAAATATTATTAAACTTAATTGTTTTACTAACAGTCATTATTCTTTTAAAATATATTTAATTAACAATACTTTTATGAGGCATAATTTTGTTTTGTTAAATTTTTGTTAAAAGTTTTGACTTTTTACGAAAAGATCCTTAAAATTTTCAAATATTATGGTACCGATCGATATCATGCGAAATTGTTGGTATTGACCAGTATCTAAGAGGATTGTTTTGTATTATTTTTTTGTCGATATGGTATGAAATTAAAAGCACTACTCTTAATTTTTAATTTATTTTATTTAATCTTTATAAATTGATTTAATCAAAGGTAAGATTGCATATTATTATATTAAATAATATAATTATTACTAAATAAGTACTATTATATTACTTATTTAGTAAACTAAATAAGATTATATTATTAAAAAAAGCTTACAACCCTAAAATGTAAATTAAGGGAAACTTAATAAATCTAAGTTTATTTTAATTAGGGATGGCGATAACCTCGACAAATAGATCGAGCCCAAGCTCAAGGGTGTCTGAGCATGAGCTCGGCCCTACTTGACCTGATCAAATTATTATTATTTAATTAAAAGTACAAAATGATGTCATTTAGGCCTAAGCTCAGTCTAACTGATTAACTTTGATTTTTTTCACTATTTAGGGCCGTTGATTTTTTAATAGAAAAAATTCTTTTATATATTTCTTACTCGTTATATATTATGTTAAATAAAATTATGTTTAATATAATATAAAAATATAAATAGATTATAAAGCCAACAAATTTTGTTTCTTAATCCAAGCAACAGAGAAAACATACAAAGCAAGACAAGCTATGCAAATGCCAGCCACAGTCTCCCAGAATTGAGTTGGTGTAGTATCAAAGAGGGAGACGTGCATGTTCATCCCAAAAACACCAACAGCTGCAATCCCAGCATTTAGTATGAGGTTCAGTATACCAAGAGTCACTTCCATTTGTAGTAACGGGTTCTGCTTGTCATCCAACATTATGTTAATGAAATGAGTAAGAAATATGTAAAAGAAAATTTTCTAATAAAAAATCAACGGACTTAAACAGTAAAAAATCGAAGTCAACCATTAGATTGAGCTTTGGGCTCAATGATGTCATTTTACTCTTTTAATTAAATAATAATATTTTGGTTAAGTCGAGTAGGGCCGGGCTCATGCTCAAGCTTCATCGGGCTTGGGCTCGATCTACTTGCCGGAGTTATTACCATCACCGATTAAATAAACTTAGATTTATTAAGTTTCACTTAATTTACTTTTTAGGGTTGTAAGCTTTTATTTTTTTAATAATATAATCTTACTTATTTACTTTACTAAATAAGTACTATAATTATATTATTTAATATAATAGCACGCAATCTTAGTGAAGTAAATAACTGCTGCTTTTTCGCTACGAACTTATTACATGTTCAAGTTTCAACTGAAATACCATCAAATAACCTTAAAAACTAGTATCCTTATCATCCACGAAAACAACATGGGTCCCTGCAGGATGTTGGAGAGTGTTGAAGAGACGAAGAAACTATGAACACCCCGTCAAAGAAGGACATGGCTATG
>JAOSBP010023244.1:0-10260 GCA_027563825.1 Erythroxylum mucronatum | reverse complement strand
CATGTTTTTGACTTTAGGCTAGCTTTAAACCTTTTTCGTCGGTTTCAACAAGTGAGACGACCCGAGGTTGCATCCTGCGCTGCAATCCTTGGTATTTATTATTTTTGACCGGTTTCCAAGGATCGATTTTAGTATCGAACGACGAGCTGCGATCAGTAGTCAATTTGAACTTTTTCTGTATTTAGGTAAAGTTTATATTGCCTTTTTATGGTGTTACATCTGCTTTCTTCTTCAAATTTGTTGTAGTTCAATTGGATTGAGATTGAATTCATTATTTATATCAAACGTGTAGATGTGTGGTTTTACAAAGCTTACAAGAATAGATTCCATTGTATGCTTACTTGAAATCAAGGCAACTAAGTAGAAGGATAACGAGAAAGTAAACAAGTTCTGTTATTTAATCTAATCTCATTGGTTTTAATATACTTCGCTTGCCAAGCCCTTTCCAAGATTTCTCAATCAATTTCTCTTTGGATTAAGTTAAAGTGAAACTGATGGTGGAGTTGAATGGGATCTCTAGTTGAAAGAAAGCTCAGTGGATGTTTATACAAGTGCGGGGTGCAATTCCATTGTTGAGAAAGAGGAAAGAAAGATGCAATATTTCTAGAGAAGTAGCATCTGGAAAATAAGTTTACAAATAAAAATTTTCTGTCCAAAAGTTAATGTGAAGCTAGCCTTTGGGATCCCAGTTCTTTAGGGGTAAAGTGGAACTCAAGTTTGCATCAGAACAAGTCTTGGCACTATTGTACGAATGTCCAGTAGAGTCAAATATTCTGTGTAGTCATGAGATTATCCACATTTTGTAATCTTTCTCATTTATTCTTTTCTTTGTTTATTCTTTTAATTTGATACGAATATGTTCAACTATGGCCCCTTAATAGAAATATGACTTAACTTGCCCTCAAAAGATATGTACAGTTGAAGAAATTTTTCTTTGTAGGTCTAACTTAGACAACAGGCTAGTTGTTGTCTGATGATTGATTTTCGATACCACCTGTGGTCTTGATTTTCTTCATAACTGCAACACAATATTTTACATCTTTTAATACATTTTTGTTGAATGTACAAGGTTTTTCTTTAGAATACATCTCAATAAACTGTCTTACTTTTTGGGCTCATTTTTTGTATGTTTCATTGTACAACTTGGCCTCTATTTTTTGAAAGGCTAGACTAACTTATTTTGCAAATGAACTAATCGTCTAAATTTCACTTCTGGTTGAGAACATCATATTATTTCTTAATCAACTTGAGACTTAATAGCTATGTGTTGAAAGTTGGGTTACCAAAGGGCAAGTCAAGGCCTTAGTGTTGGGGGCTTGGGCTTGCAGTGAAGAATAGGATCTTGGTGCTTTCATACTGGAATTTGTACTGTAGTTTATGTAACTAATCATGAATATAGATTAGTTGAATGGATTGTAATCTATTCGGATTCTGTACTTTGGTGCATTTTCACTTGATAAAAAGGACAGGGGATGTGAAGTCTAACTTATTCTTGACTAATTATCCTTATTAAGATGAGATTATGGTGTAAAATATTGCAGTTTTAAAGTTATAATACATTGTTTTTGTATCTAATATAGGACATTTCCTTTGTTTTATAACTTTGTATGTTCTTTTCCCATTCATGCAATCCTCTGTGCGTAAAGAACTAAATCTGGGATCCTCTCACTATAACCAAGCAGCTAATAGGAATTCGACACACTGTAAGTTCATAAATTTCTTTCTTTTGATGCCTTCTCTTAATAAATGATAAGAATCAACTTAATGTTTCATTTTCTAAAGTTTTTTTTGTATTTTAATCATTGGTTTTGGGTTCCTGTAATTGTGTAGTGATCATTGGTTGCCATAAAATGTGTCCTCACATGCAATGTTATGTTTATGAGCTCTGTAGTACCTTTAATGGTTAAGCTAGTGATATTTGGGTGTATAGCTTCAGAATCCATATTTTTATTTTGTAAGCCTAGAAATTATTCTTGAGCATTCCTACAAATCTGGCACCTTTTCTTGCCGCTCCCAAACTACATTGATATAATTGCCCTGAATTGGTTGGTAACAAGGCATATGATCAATGATGAATATAGAAAGATATTGTTATTTTACATTATACTCACGTTGTTTTCAGTGTTTTTAGCAACACTATTTGTTAAGTTGAAGATCTCACGATCAATCTCTTCTTTTGTAATGAAAACTTGACTTTTATGCAACACATGTTATACTTTCAGTGCTAATAAAGCTTTTTAACCATTGCTACAAGTATCCCAAATGTCATATGTTGGTCATAAATGGTAATTACCAAGTGTTATATGTTGGTCATAAATGGTAATTACTAAATCTGAACAGACCTCTTCTTTTTCTCTCTTTTCTTTTAATCGAAGAGCAGATCTTGACATAGTCATATGAATTGTCAACTAATAAAAAGTGTTGTTAAAGGAAATCCTTAACGTCTTCTCATTGTATCTCGTTTCACTTTGATGTTGGATAATTATTTTCTAAATTTTTTAATGTAGATCAACATGGCTCGCCCCCTATTTGCAACGATGGTACAAACTAAAGAAAATTTCTTACAAGAGAAAAAGACCTGCAACACTTCAGAATGCTATTGAGTCAAGGTTAGTGACACTCAGTTTGAGTTTATTTGCAAACAAATGGCCTCACAATATGTAGCTGTTATAAATGCTTTGATTGCGGAGTCTAAATCTGATTCTCTAAGTAATGAGAAGATGCAAGAGCTCATCAGTGAACTTCTTAATATTGGCATATTTGAAATGGATGTTGGTAAGACTATTGTATTATTTTGTAATGATCTTGTTAAAGTTTAGGTTTTGTTTGCTTTGTCAAGTAATTTAAAAATGTCTTTTGTACTTGAATTCCTCTGTCCATCTTCTAGTCTATGAAAATAGATAGAGGAAGCATATTAATATTTTTGTAAGTATTATAAACTTATGATGTAATTGATGTTACCTAACCAGGTTATTTTGTATTAGTTAGGTCTTATATAGTTGTGACGCAAACAATGTTTGTAATTTTGTACCTAGTTATTTTGCATCAATTGAAGACTTTTGGTTAAGGTATTTTGTATACGACACATATTTTATATCATTTGCGTTATCAGAGGAATGTAAATTATATTAAACTATGTTACTTGATTTTAATATAGCAATAAAATTGTGGATATTATGGTTATGACAATGAATTGTACAATATTTTGGATTATTAAACTATATTTTGAGGATATTATATAACTAATGATATATTGATGAAAGAAACTATTGGAGTACTTTTTTTCTTCAATAGCTGTTGGAAATGAAATACCACAATATACTTGATTTTAAACATTCTGTCATTATAAACAGGGTGCACAAAATATAATTAATTAAAATATATTTAAAATTTGATATAAAACAAAAATTTTAATTTCTCTATATTTTTAACAAACTAACCACCATCAATAGTAATGGTAATCATTCCTTTATCTTAACCAATCATCATATAATTATGATTATATCCATTCTCTTTCTTATTCTCATTTCCATTCCCATTGTTCTCTGAATCAAACGCTAACTCACCTTTAATCGCACAATTATTAATAATATACTTATTTAGGATCCTTTGACAAACTGGTATTATAATGTGGCAAATATTTATAAGTTCAAAATTTTCAAGACTACGGCAAAATTTGGTTGAATGAAGGATCTTTTACTGTCTGTTCAACTGATTCTTATTCATGTACAAAAGATTTTGGAAGATTTGGCCATCTGTTGAGCTGATTTTTGTTCATGTACAAAAGATTTGGGAAGAATCTGTTCAATTGATTCGAACAGAAATTTTGGTCCCTCCGGCATGTTCTTCTTCGATCCTTGTTACTGTACGGAAGATTTTCTTACCTCTGTTACTGTAAAGAAGATTTTTTTTCCCTCTGTACAGACAGAAGATTTTGCTTTTGTACAGAAGATTTTGATTTTCTTCTTCTTTACAACTGATTCTTGTTAAGGTCGGGATTTACAAACAGTCAAGTGGAATGGCCGCTCCAGTAATGCTATTTTTATCTTCTTTTTTATCGTGATTTCTACCACGAGACATTTACAATAGTAGCCTATCTTTTCAACACAAACTGCTGAAGGGAACAAAATCTTCTATACAGGAACAAGAATCAGTTGAACAGATGGCAAAATGTGAGAAGTCTAAAAAGATGCAGATTAGTTATCAAGTTGACTGGCCAAATACGAGATAATTCATGATCTTTGGACTTTGAACTGAGATATCCAAGAATTTTCATCGTAATGCATATACGTATCAATGGTCTAAAGGGAGGAAGAATTTTCAGGAATATTTTATTTTTGAACATAAGAGCCGTTTTCTTTTACGAGTAGTGTTATGCAGCTTTTATATTTTTTTGTTTCCTTATCTAATGAAATGGTAACTCGGGTTGAAGACAGAAGCCTCTTGAAAGGAAGGCATCCAAACTTGCAAAGAGCGTAATGCATCCTTGACCTCTTTTTTTTTAAAAAATTTGTGCAGGATTTTTATGATATGAACGGTGCATTGGTATAACTAGTTATCTCTGGTTTTAGAGTTAAACTTTTAAAGCATTGAATATAACAACCTTGCTGAAAGTTTATGCTACTCATACATACTGCTTCCTTTCAAGTAATTGCTTGTCTTGATGTGAGAACAAATGAAAAAGGAGATCTTGTGGTAACCAAAGGAGACCAATATGAGTTGAGAGAACATACACAAGAGAATTAGGTTTGTCAAAGAATGAAACTTCTCATGGTAGTACATATTCTCTTAAGGCTAGATTATAGCTAGAGGCATTTCATCCCTAAAACAGAGTTGAGATGTCAAGAAAATTTATAAAAGATTGAAGTAGAAGGGGCTTCTAATGAATGTCGTTCAAATTTTATTTCACTGTTGCTTCTTGATAATCATCTTGTTTACTGACAGCATTGCCTTCTCAGAGACTTCCATTTATTTGTGTGCGTAGGAATACCAATATAAAATTCAAAGAACTAGCTTTTACATCTTAAAATGGTTATCTAAATCATTGAACTGAAATACCCTTTGGTCATGTAAGAGCTGATTTCTTATGGTGGCATGTCCTTTATACGATAGATTAATATCTTGGCATAAAAATTTTAATTCATGCAAATCAAAAACATCTTCAACAAATCAGTGTGATTTGCTTTTGTTTCGGAATATTTTGTAAAATCAACTACTGCTTTACATGGGTGCAAACCTCTGCAGGTTAGAAACCTTGGCAAGCTGGTGGAGCATGCTGGTCAGTACTATAAAGATGGAGCTGACGAGGTAGACGTTTTTGATCTAATAAATTGAGTGGTTATGTTGTCTTCAGAGTAATGATTCTGTATTTTGAAAGATATTGATGTTGAATTTCAGGTTAGCTTCCTGAACATTACTGGTTTCCGGGACTTTCCTTTAGGTGATTTGCCCATGTTGCAGGTGACTTACTTAACAATTAGTTATTCAATGAAAAATGACTAGTTTTGGCCATTTGCCTTTGGTTTCCTTGAGATGGCTTATCATATATCTCATCTTTTTTCATTGCTATGGCTGTGCAGGTTTTGAGATACACTTCAGAAAATGTTTTTGCACCATTGACTGTTGGAGGTGGGACCAGAGATTTGACAGATGCAAATGAAAGGTTTGATTCTTCCATTGTACCATAGACCAATCTTGCACTTATTTTACAGTTTAGCTGGCATATTGGTCATTAAATTCTCTTTAGTCTTTGACCAATCTTGATTATTTTCGGTTCTCATTTAGGTACTATTCTAGTTTGGAAGTTGCTTCAGGATTTTTCAGGTCTGGAGCAGATAAGGTCTCTATTGGAAGTGATGATGTCTATGCTGCAGAAGAATATTTAAGAACTAAAGTATGAATGCCGCTAGCTAATTGGAGCAGATTTGCTGTCTTTTCATGTTTTATTGCTAGTCTATCCTTTGTAATGGCTTTTGATTATTGTTGAAGGTTAAGACTGGAAAGACTAGCATTGAACAGATATCTAGAGTGTATGGAAACCAGGTTGTATTTTATACAGTTTGAACTTTGAAATGCTTTAAAATCGATGTTTCTCTTCACTTCACATTATTTGCAAGAACCAACAATAAAAGCTATAGACCCTCATAGAGTTTATCTCAGAAGTCAACGCTATTCGAGTAACTAACCAGGGTAAGGATACTTTTCTACATGTTTACCATTGTCAGCTTCGTAGTTTGTCACTTGAACTACTGTATATTTTGATTCTATCTTCAATTAAAACAGAAGATTTAATGTGCCATTGGGACCTATTTATAAGTTAAAATTATTTTTAAAAGACCAATCTAGAGCATAATTTGATTGAACGAAGGATCTTTTGCCATCTGTTCAAGGACAACATATGCGTCATGAACAGCAACATAGAAGGAGACGAAGATAATTGAAAATGTACAAATAAGTAATGTGAATAGCCCCATCAACAACCGAAGCTTTTAGACAACAACATATGCGTCATGAACTAATTTATACAACAACATATGCGTCATAATGTGAATAGCTCCATCAACAACCGAAGCTTTTAGACAACAACATATGCGTCATGAACTAATTTTATACAAAAACATATGCGTCATGAACAACAACATAGATGGAGGTCCAAGGAACCGTTCCAACTCTAAACAAATAGGAGCTCGTTCAGTCAAGGTAAGCAACAAAAGACGAAGATAATTGAAAATGTACAAAGAAGTCGTGTGAATAGCCCCATCAACAACCGAAGCTTTTAGACAACATATGCGTCACGAACAACAACATATAGCCACTTTTCCAGGCATTTTTCGCAGGCTTCAGTTGCTCTTTCAGTCCAGCGAAGAGAATGGTCCAGGTTGGTTTTTGTTACATTAGCAAGGACATGTCAATGTAAATAGCTCTCTTTTGTTTTCTAATCTTAATGTTGAATATCAATAGAACATTCGGGTCTTATTAGTGGTCTTGGTTTGATACCTGGTGTGGTGGAGCGTTTTGACTCATCAAATGGTGTTTGCGATTAGGTGCAACAGCCAACGGATATTTGAAACGCTAGCTGTCTGATTTTCCCCGGTGTCAGGCCTTTGCAGCTACTATGGATGTGTTGAGTAAAACCTGTCTTATTAAGCACATCCATAGTAGCTGTAAAAGCCCTGACACCTGATAAATGCCCAAAGTCGGGCCTGAATATTGGCAAATGCCATGTATATTTTGTTCACTCTTATCGTGCAATGCCTGTAAGTTTTTTCCTCATCCGTTTTTATGGTGATGTTAAGGTCAATTTTCTCAAAATTTCTTCGTACTTGTGAAAGTCTTGTACAAAATAAAGACATAACAGTGAGTCATAAAAAAATGTGGGAAGCGTAAAAAGATGCAGATTAGTTGTCTGGTTGAATGGTACATGGAATAATTCATTGATCTTTGGACTTTGTTATTACCAAGTAATGGTTCAATCCTTTTATTGTTCTTTTTTAAACTGAGGTACCCATAAATTGTGATCGTAATGCATGCAGATTGGTCTAATGGGAGGAAGAATTTTTAGGAATATTTGGAACACTTTATTTTTGGGCATAAGAGCCGTTTTCTTTTGCAATTAGTGTTCAACCAGTTACATATTAATCAATAATGAAAAAACTACAGTTGTTGTTACTTGATCAACCATCAAAAGCAATACGTGCATCTTGAGGTGATCTTTGATGTGTAGAATCATGATGACTACATTGGTTATTTGTTCTTTTCAAGTCACATGAAAATCAAGAGTGAGTTTCTTCCACCTGCAATTATGGTGACAAGTTTATAACATCTGTCAGAAAGGGTAATGTTTATGCAGTTCAGTTCCATCCAGAGAAGAATGGAGGTAAGAAACTGTCAACCTTGCTCTGTTGTTTCTTCTCTTTTGAAATGTTAAGTTTCAGTCTTTCTCCATTAGCAATAAAAAATGACAATTCCTTGTAATATTTTGCACCTGTAATCTTCAAGTCATATGAAGAGATGTGCAAGAGGTTGTCGATTCTCATTGATTTCCATAAATTGTTTATGTAATTTACTGATCTTTTAACCAATTTACTGATAATCATATTATTTCTTTACAGATGTTGGGCTTTCTGTACTCAAGAGGTTTTTGAAACCTGAGACACCCTTTGTAAAGGTAGCCTTTTTAATCCTGAAACTTATACAGCTTTTGTTTTTCTTTGTTTCCTTATCTAATGAAATGGTAACTTGGGTTGAAGACAGAAGTCTCCGAAGGAAAGGCGCCCAAACTTGCAAAGAGGGTACTGCATCCTTTACCATTTTTTTGTTCAAATTTGTGCAGGATTTTTATGATATGAACGGTGCATCAGCATAACTAGTGATCTCTGATTTTGGAGTTAAACTTTTAAAGCATTGTATATAACAACCTTGCTGAAAGTTTATGCTACTCATGCATACTGCTTCCTTTCAGGTAATTGCTTGTCTTGATGTGAGAACAAATGATAAAAGAGATCTTGTAGTAACCAAAGGAGACCAATATGATGTGAGACAACATACACAAGAGAATGAGGTTTGTCAAAGAATGCAACTTCTTATGGTAGTACATATTAATATGTCTCTTAAGGCTAGATTATAGCTAGAGGCATTGCATCTCTAAAACAGAGTTGAGATGTCAAGAAAATTTATGAAAGATTGAAGTAGAAGTGGCATCTAACGTATTCCGTTCAAATTTTATTTCACTTTTGCTTCTTGATAATCATCTTGTTTACTGACAGCATTGTCTTATCAGAGACTCCCATTTATTTGTATGCATAGGAATACCAATATAAAATCCAAAGAACTATCTTTTACATCTTAAAATGTTTATCTAAATCATTGAACTGAAATACCCTTGGTCATGTAAGAGCTGATTTCTTATGGCGGCATGTCCTTTATACGATAGATTAATATCTTGGCATAAAAATTTTAATTCATGCAATTCAAAAACATCTTCACCAAATCAGCGTCTGATCTGTTTTTGTTTCGGATCATTTTGTGAAATCAACAACTGCTTTACATGGGTGCAAACCTCTGCAGGTTAGAAACCTTGGCAATCCAGTGGAGCTTGCTGGTCAGTACTATAAAGAGGGAGCTGATGAGGTAGACTTTTTTGATCTAATAAATTGAGTGGTTATGTTGTCGTCAGAGTAATGATTCTGTGTTTTGAAACATATTGATGTTGAATTTCAGATCTGCTTCCTGAACATTACTGGTTTCCAGGACTTTCCTTTAGGTGATTTGCCCATGTTGCAGGTGACTTATTTAACAATCAGTTATTCAATGAAAAATTACTAGTTTTGGCCATTTGCCTTTGGTTTCCTTGAGATGGCTTATCATATATCTCATCTTTTTTCATTGCTATGGCTGTGCAGGTTTGAGATACACTTCAGAAAATGTTTTTGTACCATTGACTGTGGGAGTTGGGATCAGAGATTTTACGGATGCAAATGGAAGGTTTGATTCTTCCATCATACCATAGACCAATCTTGCACTTATTTTACAGTTTAGCTGGCATATTGGTCATTACATTGGTTTTTTCTCAAACTCTTTAGTCTTTGATCAATCTTGATTATTTTCGGTTCTCATTTAGGTACTGTTCTAGTTTGGAAGTAGCTTCAGAATATTTCAGGTCTGGAGCAGATAAGGTCTCTATTGGAAGTGATGCTGTCTATGCTGCAGAAGAATATTTAAGAACTAAAGTATGAATGCCGCTAGCTACTTGGAGCAGATTTGCTGTCTTTTCATGTTTTATTGCTAGTCTATCCTTTGTAATGGCTTTTGATTATTCTTGAAGGTTAAGACTGGAAAGACCAGCATTAAACTGATAGAGTTTATGGAAACCAGGTTGTATTTTATACAGTTTGAAATGCTTTAAAATCCATATTTCTCTTCATTTACACATTATTTGCAAGAACCAACAATAAAAGGGAAAAATCTTCAATATTGGAATGATGTATGCTAATGCCCTGGATGATTTCTCTTCTATCCTACATAACCTGTCCTTATGAACTACTGATAAAGACGTCCATAGTCTTACCTTTGTACCTTTTATTTGTATTTAAAGTTGGTTTAAGTGTGGCCAGAAAATGTTGATGGTTCTATCTATTGACTTGTCTCAATTTATTTTTGGCAGTGGTTGTAAGTATAGACCCTCGTAGAGTTTATCTGAGAAGTCCCAATGATGTGGAGTTCAATGCTATTCGAGTAACTAACCAGGGTAAGGATAATTTC